>JAJIZL010021298.1:0-13424 GCA_023969395.1 Amblyomma maculatum
GGTCGGTGAAACGAGCCAGGCCTGACCGAGGTGCAACATCTGGTGGGAAGAGCGGAGATGTCCGAGGCGTGACTCGTGAATCAAAGCAGCTCAGCGGAAAAGGCGGGAGCAGTGCAACGAGCCCTGTGTGATGACTGGTTGCCTGCAGCGGAACGACTGCGTTGGATTCTTGGCTGCGAGGTTTGGTGAGTGCGGGACTTTCTTCTACTGAGTTTTGCCAGGCTTTTGTTAAGTAGAGAACAGAGCTGGTAATTGTGTTGTCGTTGTTGCTGGGTTAATTGCAGCAAGGCCATAGTGGGCGGTAGAGAAGGCAGCACTCGGAACAGCCATGAATTTGGATTTGAAGTCGTTGCGCAAACCGAAATTGCTGGAGCTTGCGGAGGAGTTGGGTCTGAATTTGTCAGACAAACTCAGAAAACTAGAAGTGTTAAAGGCTATTCTTGAGTTGGAAGCTGAAGATGACGAGCTTTTGGAATGCCTTGAGATCATTGACGAACGTCAAGAGGAACGTGAACGTCACGAGAAAGAGGAACGTGAACGTAGAGAACGTTACGAGAAAGAGATGCGTGAACGTAGGGAACGTTTCGAGAAAGAGGACGCCCGCGTAAGGAAACTGATGCAGCTGGAGATATCAGCACATAGAATGAGCGTGGAAAGGATTAAAGCTTGCAATGCCATTCAGTGTAACGGTTCAATACCGCGAGATGGTCCGCCACCGTTTCTCATTGCCGAGGATGTGGCCGAGTATTTGGCAGACTTCGAGAATGTCTGCAGAAGTAAACGTTTCGAGCGAGATAGTTGGGCGCAGATGTTGGTAGCTCTTCTCTCCGCTGAAGCGTCGGAAGAAATCAAGCTATTGGTTGGCGACCGCTTGAAAAATTACGATGAACTAAAAGAGTCATTGCTGATACGATATCAGATAACGCCTCAGGATCTTCGGAAGAGATATGAGAGCGAGAAACATTGTAACGAGGCATACTTTGATTTGGCCTATCAGTTGAAAGCCGCTGTAAGCGAATGGCTAGACAGTGCGGAAGTTCCGGAGCAAATCGAATTTGCACCGGAGTGTGAGAAACACCTTGGGGAAGCGGCCGAGCAAGGTGACCGCAGTAGCGAGCCGACCGAGCCTCTAACAGAAGAGCATCGTGTTACCTTGGTCGAGCCACTAGCTGAGACGGTTAGCACATGCTTAATCGGCGGGAAGTCCGAAGTGACGCCGTTAAGCGAGGTGAACTGCATGCCGACCCAAGTAGCTGTAGGAGATACAGTTCCATCAAATGAGAGTGGGGAACTGGCAATAACTGAACCGCCTCTCGAGTCGAAAGCAGAAGGTTGTGTAGAGCGCGACGGAGCTGGAAACGAGCTAGGAGAGGAGAAACTTTCAGTCTCCGAAATCGACTGTGTTGTAGAGCAGGGCGCGCAGAAAAGCGAATTGCCAATCAGGGAAGCTGCGCAGCCCGCGAGTTGTGATCAGCCAGGGCAGACCGACGAGGAGCGCGCGTCCGCTGTAGAGAGCGAGACTTGCGAAGGCGACAGTGAACGACCAGAGCAAAGTCAGAATCGTTCGTGCCCCAATACCACGCTAGGTTGTATTCGCGAAAGCAACTCCGGTGCGAACGCGGACGTGGCACATATGGCTCTCACGCAATCCGAAGCGCCCCAGCTGTCGAATGAGCTTGATCGTGCACCGGTTAGCGCTGAGCAATGCGGCTCATCGGAGGACCCGTGTAACGTGAGTGGCGAGCCAGAGGAAATGCCTAGCTTGAGGGCTGGCATAAGCGGTTGTTCGGATTTGACTGAAAGTGAGTCATGCGATGCAGCCGCGGCGCCGCCAGAGGAACTGCCTAGCTTGAGGGCTGGCATGAGCGGTTGTTGTTCGGACTTGTCTGAAGGTGAGTCATGCGCTGCTGGCCGCGATGCAGACGCGGCGCCGCACTTTGACCGCTTCGACGACACCGGTGTCCTACTAGCTCCGGTTACCGCTAGCTTGCCAGAGCTCGCGCCGAAAGAAAGTAGGACTAGAGTATTCAAGTCCTGCCACCGAAAAACGCGGAAAGGCAGGCGCGAGAAAGAATGCTGCCATCGTAAGGAGAGCAAACTCAAACGATTGCAAAAAGAAAGCAGAAGGCTAGTATTCCAGCGCTGCCGACGAAAAACGCGAAAGGCCAGGCGCGAGAAAGAATGCTGCCATCGTAAGGAGAGAAAACTGAAACGGTTGCAAAAAGAAAGCAGAAAGCCTGTGTTTCAGTGCAGCCGTAAAAAGAAACGGAAAGGCAGGCGCGAGAAGGAATGGAGCAAATTGAGGCTATCCCGAAAAAGAAAGAAACTATCCCAAAGGCACAAATTCGCCCTTGCCCAGAAATCGCGTGACTGGTGCGCCACACGTAAGGAGAGGGATAGGTTGTTTAGCAAAGCTAGTGACTTATGCTCATGCGTTTCTTTGCACAGAAACAGGAAGGTACGGTTGTTTCGTGAAACGGACAGCCGAAGCTTTAGTGAAAAGGGTGATCTCAACGGTAATGCCGATGGCTTAAGTCGAAGCCAATAACGTGAGAAGAAGCCTGTATTCACTTGGTGTTTTTGTTCCTGACATAGGATTTTGAACATATTGCATTGCATTATTTTTGTTTGAGAATGACGTTTTTGAAAGCGCGATTTTCAAATTTGTGGACGCGTTCCAAGTGCTGCTAAGCTGCCCTTTAATATTGATGGGGGCATAAGAGGGAAATAGTCTGGCAAAACTTTGTGAAGATTGTGCCGTGCTTGCTGGCTGACCGGTTGAGTTTTTAGCGTGGTTGTGATGCTGTAGGTTGTCAGAAATCTCTCCTGAAGACAAGTTGCAGAGTGCCTTCGAAACCCGGACTTGCCAAGGACTTCTTCAGGCTGTTTGAGCTCAAGAGAAGCTGAGTTGGACGACCCCGGCTAGCAGCAACATCCCGATCCCTCCGGACAGCGGATGCAGTCCCCTGCCCTTCGGGATCTCCCTCCCCCGGCGGGGCAGTCTGTTACGTTTCTCCACCGAGAAGTGGGACAGCTGACGCGGCCACCGCATAGCAACAGGCAGAATCGCGAGCGGATCGGCCATTTCGACGCCGTTCTTCGGCCGCGCAACGCTTCCTCCCGCCGACAAGTCTCAGCGTGTTCCTGCCACGCGCCAAATGTGTGTGCGTGCGTGTGTGTGTGCAAACGCCGGCCAAGCCTGGAGCTCGTGAGAGAGGGCGCCGCCCTCGCCCGTCTGCAGGAGGTGGAGGAGAGGAGGTCGGACCATCTGCGATTGAGTCATTCGTCGTGAACCAACATGTTTGGCTCTCCCTTTCCTGTGAGGGTTTACCCTTTCCCTGTGAACGGGAAAACCTATAAAAAGCAGCGGCCGACTCCGCTGGGACAGAGACTACGTTGACGCGCCGTTGTTACGACGTTAGACACCAGCTGTGTGAGAGTGTCTGTAATCTCTCCGGGTCAGCTTCACTGCCCGTTTCTTCATAATGTTGCAGTAAAGGTTGTTTCGTTAAAAGACGCCTCGTCTTTGCTGGCACCTTTGATGCCGTCCGCCGTCCACGGAGCCGCCAGGCCAACGCTACCGAGAGGCCGCGCGCCGCAGCGGTACGCAACCCCGGCACTCGCGATCCCCACACGTAACAGCCTAAAGTATATTCTAGGCACTATAGTGGCGATAGAGGTTCGCCAGAGCGCGACTGAGACCACCCTTGTCCATCTCTCGCTTCCCGCCTCACCCATCCCGGTATCTTCTTTTTTCGCAAGCTTGCCATAAGGCATATTATAAAAATCTCATAAATTGTTTTTCGTAATGAACCGAAGAAGGCTCCTGCTCTTATCGTTGTCGGTGAGCCATTTGGAGAAGTCCTCTTCCTTTGTTACTGTTAATCCCACTTCCTGCAGAATATGTGTCCTTGATGCCCTTGTCCCTGCACAAGTCCACAGCAGGTGGTGAATATCTTCTTCTGCAGCTGGTGTGGAACACTTCAGGCATGTGGTGGGTCGGATGTCTTCTTGAGATTCCCACCGGCATGTTACCCACCGGGTAAGGGCCGCCCCGGCTCTTATCCTTCTAAGGGAAACCTCCTCCAATCTCATTTAAGTTATGAGGCAGGGGGAAAGTTCACGGGGAAATGAGGGCACGTGTACTTTTCCTTAAAGAGGATGCTAAGATGGAAACATCGGAGCGTGCATCAAAAGGGAGCCTGGTGAGGGGTGCATTAGTGTTTGGAACTTGGTATGTGATGTGGTCAAGTTTTCTGTGCTCAGCGTTCTCAGCATCGTTTATGTCCAATGTATCTGGATGCGTATTTTCGTTTCTTTTATTGAGTGCGTGGATTTCCTGCGTTACACATAGTGTCTTTGTCACTTTCTTCAGTTGTTTTATAGCGGCTAAGGAGTCTGGATAGATGTAGGCTTCTCTTATGGAATCTATTTTATTTATGGCCTCTATAGCATCGCGGATTGTATAGAGTTCTATCACAAGCGAATCCGGGTATTCTGAAATATATTTATTATGTACCTTTAGTTCACTGTGTGTTGGGCTAATAGGCGCTATTCTACCGCCATTTTCTATAATTGATGCGTCCGTATATGCAATAGATCTACCTGGAAGTACATCAAACAGAGGGCGAGATGCCAGCTTTTCCTTACGACGAATCAGAGTGGTCTAGTTTGTCGTAATATCTACACCAACCACGGTACCTACACCAACTTCTAAGACCCTTACTATTCATAATGTCCAGACACCCCCGGCACCTTAATCTCTGGCAGGTAGGGGGTTCTGCGGCAAACGGAGCACCCTGCAGCTCGACCTCCAAAATGTCCCTCCCGGCACTCTTCCCTCCATCATAGCACTCCAGGAGCCCATAACGCCCATTAAGTTGCATGACTATACCTCATTTCATCCTTCTGAGACCCGTCCAAACGTTGTCACCCTAGTGCACCGCAACCTTGCTGCAATATTGCACCAGCTTGATGTCTCGGGCTGTGTCCATCTAGTTCTCGAAATACTTCCCTGTCGTCGCACTGAGGCAAACTTATTTGTCCTCAATGTCTCAATGTGAAGAGCCTTCCAAAAGCCCCTCCAGCCCCTCCCCTCTTCGTCCTCCGTAAACCGTTCTTCTGCGCTGGCCGCAATGTCATTGTTCTAGGTTTCAATGCCCACCACACAAGCTGGCGTTACACCCAAAACACTCGCAAGGGCAGCTCGATCTTGGCTTTCATCCATAACGAGTGTCTTTTAGTCCTTAACGACTTCGCTCACCCCACCAGGATCGGATCGCGTGTCCAACGAGATACCAACCCCGACCTTTCCCTCGCCAAAAATGTTTATGATCCGATCTGGAATAATACAGAGATCCCTCTTGGTAGCGATCACTACATATTCTGTACCACTTTTCCACTCCCCTCTCTTTCTCGCACCTCTACTCGTTTGACCAAGGTTGTTGAATGGGACCGCTTCCACTCCACTCGTCTCTCTACCTCACCCTGTGCTCCTATCACCGATCTCTGTCTGGACAGAGACCCTTCTGGCGGACGTCCGCGCTGCCACATCCACACTCCTTGCAGCGCCACCACTACTGCAGACAGCCGTCTGCTGCACCTTTGGTAAGCCTAGTCCACCACCGCTGGCAGGCCCAGAAACACAATCGTCGCCTTCGCCTCCATTTGGCCCAGCTAGCATCAGACATGGAGGAGCACTGCTCCTCACTTCTTCAGCAACAGTGGGACCAGACTTGCGACCGGATGGCTGGTAACCTGGGCCTTCACGGCATGTGGTCCCTGCTCAGGTGCTGCTAGACCCTACACACATACCAAAGGTTCCCAACGCAGGGATATCTCCCATCGCCTTCACTCGTCCCTGCTCACCGATATTGAATTCCTAGAGGCCCTCCGGGACCGCTACCTTTGCACCGACCCCTACACCTCTTCCTTCTTACTCCGGATCCCCCAATCCCGACCTTGATGCGGATATCTCCCTGGGCGATGTACAGGGTCCTTCAAAATATGTGCGAACACGGCGAAGCGTGCCCGCGCTCCGTGAGCGTCAGCGCATCCGGCGCGGTCCCTGTACGTGCGGTGCTATTGACGCTCCGCACAACATCGGCCCCGGCAGCGGACCGCATCAGGACAAGACACTCCACAGCCTAGATACACTCTCCCTCCAAGCCCTTACTAATCTTATCAATACGCATTGGCAAGCTGGCACTTTTCCCTCCTCCTGGACACATGCGCGTGTCTCGCTCATCCCCAAACCCGGCAAACCTATTGCCCTAAAACACCTCCGCCCCATATCTCTCATCTCCTGTCTCGGCGAGCTATTTGAGCACGTCATCCTGGCCCGCCTCCAAAACTACCTGGATGATCATGACCTGTACCCGGACTCCATGCTCGGCTTCCGCCCCCAAATGTCAACCCAGGATGTCATGCTGCAGCTTTCCGAGGATGTCTCCAACCTCCCACCACAAGCGCACTCTAGCCATCCTTGCGCTGTACTTCACAAAAGCATTCGACAATGTACACCACACCGCAATTCTGGATGCTCTCTAATCCCTCCATGTCGGATCCCGTGTCCATGCTTACATCACCGCTCTCCTCGCCCACCGCACAGCCGAAATCTCACACGGCCCACTCGCTTCCCCTTCCTTCTCTCTTGGCAGCTAGGGTGCCCCTCATGGTTCTCTCTTGTCCCCGCTTCTTTTCAACATCACTCTCTTCCTACTGGCACGCGCTCTATGCGCTATTCCATCTGGGTCGCATGCATTCTACGCCGATGTTATCACCCTATGGGTGGCCACCCCCAATTCTGGAGGATATGGAGACTACTCCAGGCAGGTGTGGTTACGGGGGAGACCCACGTTCGGGAAATCGGATTGAGTTGCTCCTGGACCAAATCTGAGCTTTTGCTCATTCTACCTCGAGGCATGGCCCCCTATCGCCTTCTCCCATCACTGTCTTCCTTAATGGCACACCCATTCCTCTCGTCTCTACCCTCCGCATCCTTGGACTCTTTCTTCAGTCCAATGGCAAACACATCGCTCTCATCACTCGGCTTGCAAACAATGTACATCAAGCCGGTTTACAAACCGCCACCACGGCATGCGCGAACACAACCTCTGCTGCTTCGTCCAGGCTTTTGCTTTCAGTCGCTTCATATACCATATATCTCTTCCATATCTCTACCTTTCTCGTACCGAGGAGGACAGTCAACGACCTCATTCGCTAGGCATATAAGTCTGCTTTGTCCCTTCCCACATCAACTTTGACAGCTCGGCTACTATCTACGGATGTCCACAACTCCCTTACAGAGCTGACGGAGGCCCATCGCACGGCTCAATTCCTTCGTTTCTCCCGCATACGTCCGGGTCGCGCACTTCTCTCCGGCCGGAAGCTCCCCCCTCTTATCCTCCTTCCCACCTCATTGTCCATTCCTTCCCACATCTGCTCCCTCCTAACCGTTAATCCCCAGCCTAAAATATGTATCCCGAACCCCCCCCAAGCCTTGACTTACGTGGATGCCGCCCCGTACCGTTGCCACCCATCCCACGCCCTTGCAGTCACTGACAATTCTCTCTGACCTACGCTAACTGCATTAGTGTACAATTCGACCTCAGTTGAGACAGAGGCGGTAGCTATTGCCTTACCTATTACGCAAACCTCAGCGGAATACATTTTCAGTGACTCTGGCTGCAATCTACAACTACGCGGTTGGACGAGCGGAACCCACAGCCATCGGTATCTTGTGTTCAGGTATCGTCCCTTCTCGCCCCATCCAAATCTGGGTGCCCGCACACGCGACCAATCCTGGCAACGAGGCGGCCTATTCCATCTCTCGCGATTCAACTGACCGAGCGAGCCCGTCCCCGCCGGGAATGGATACGCGCGACGCGCTCCTCACGTACCACGGTATGACTTTGCACTGCCGCCTTTCTCGTCTCACCTTACCCCCTCCACGCAAATCTCTTTCCTAGCACTACCAACAATTGTGGCGTCACCTTAAGGCCTACACCTTTCTTACTCCAGCTCGTCTTGCCCTCCTCCACCCTAGGACATACTCGCCGCCATGCCATTTATGCGACAGCTCCTGCGCCGATTACCCTCATATTTTATACTCCTGCCCTGCACACTTGCCCCGTGCTTCTTGGCACCTTACCAGTCCGCAGCAAAAGGAAGCTGATTTGTTCAGCACCAAGTCCAACTTCGGCTGGTGACGTGGGCGGAGGAAGTCGCGGCTAGGCACGCCCTGGACGCCACAACAGGCAGACCTAAGCCCGCCCGCAAACGCTATTTAATTTCGTTTTTCGGCCTTCAAAATAAAAGCTTTTCACCACCACACCCCGCAAATGTCTTAGGTCACTGAGCACTCGGCACATCGGGCGGGCCTCCGCAGTAGCTCTGCGTCCATGTAACTGTTTACGACGCACGCACGTGAGCACTGTACAAAACACTAGGGAGTTTTAGAATAGGGGGACCCTATCGGTTAGGGGGATAGGGTAATAGCGGGGCGGGAGTGCGCATGCGCAGAACCCAAGCGGGCCTTGGGTTTTTGGGTCAGAGGACGACGGCGACCCTATCTCGGCGAAATAGCGTGGACCCTATCGCCGGATAGGGTCGGGGAACATGGCGGCGTCCGGCCAAGCAGCGGCCGCTCGCCTCGGCACACATTCGTCGTTACCGCTGCATGGTGTCACGCGTTCACGGCAAACGAAAGGCTAACGAAGCTTGTGCTATGTCTCATGATGCCCGCACCACCAAATATAAGCGATAAAATGCCCCATATTTCCTGATTGCTTCCGGATTTACCGAGCCGCTAGGCTTAGCGAGTTCGCCTCACTTGGTTGCCATGGGGACCAGGCGTCGGAAAGCGCGGAAGGTTCAAATGAGGTTTCCCGGCTCAGCCTGGATTGGTAAAGGTTGGCCGATTTCGTCTTGCTTGAAGAAAAGAGTTTATATAACTGGTATTTTTAAGATAGCTTTGTACAATGACAGCAGTTTCTTTTTAATAAAATAGCATCGGTTGGCTTTTATATATTTCTATGCTTTCACGGTTTACCGTCTCGGCGCTGCAATCGACAAACGCAAGCCCCGCTCCGCTGCGTCTCGCCAGCCGACTCGAATGTTGCGCCACGGCACGCTATCTTCTTGGGGCCCCAATCCTTGGGTTCCCCTATTCTAAAACTCCCTACTGACGGCCGACGTGGGGCGATCGGCCGCTATCGTCCGGAATAGCATACGCGGAGCGTTCGTTCACAGTGCGCACTATCTGGCGAGGTGAAATAGACAGGTCATCAAGCCCGCCTGTTCGATGTATTCACACAGGTTCACGTGTGTTCGCTCGCGAACGCGCGCACCACCCGGCGGCCACTGGAGCACTACTGTATATTGTGTCATGGCCTCTGAGATCACCTCCGCGCGCACACGCGCGCGGGGTTGATCTCGAAGGCCATGATTGTGCCATAGTGTATATATTTCTTTTACTACTCCAGGTATCGCCTCGTCGCGTAGCACCGGCCGTAGCCACAGTTGAGTCGAGCAGCCGAGCAGGTGGTGCGCCGTTGCCTAGCAACCTAAGAAGAAGGTAGCTAATGCTTCAGCTCCACCTTCGGTTCAGCAATATTGAACCCTTCTCATTTATATGTGGGCTGGTAGCTTACGCTCTCGCGTCCTTAAGTGCCCCCAATAACGTAGCACATTACACTGATAGGGCGTGATATGAAATAATGTAGCAGGCAAAAGAAGCTTCCACAGTTGCTAGCGCAATTCAACTAGGGTTAACCAGAGTTAAACCACAACTATTTTTTATTTTTACCTACCCTGTCATTTCTCCCTATCGCTCACCTCTGATTTTTTCTACCCCCCTTCCTCGCAATCCATTTATTTCCGCCGCCCCAGTTCAGGTGCTTCAGATATCAGATAGCAGATACCGGGGCTGGCAAACATATTTTCCTTCCTTTTGTATATATAATAAAATAACCACTACAATTACAACCACCACCACCACCGCGCCGTAAAGGAAGGGAGGAAGATGGGAGTGAAAGAAGAGAGGGAGATAGAGGTGCCGTAGTGGAGGGCTAAGATCCACCGCACTAAAGGGCTTTTGCCTCATCGCACGTTTAGTGGTCCAAAGTGCCATCTAGATTTTTTTTTTTTTGAAGCGAAAAGCTTCACTACGACGGTCAGAACCGAGCTTCGCGTATGCCGTATGCCGCGACCGAGTGACGTCACATCCAGCTGCGCAGCCCCCTCGCCAAGCTCTGCCGACGTTGCAGATGCCCATAGGAACCCATGCATTTGGAGGTCATCTTGACTATCACTAACCATCCCTTATTAATTAAGAGGTGTTTAAATAACACTAATCAGACATTAACTAGTACCCAGAAAGTGCAAGTCATTGTTAACTATCAGTAACCAATAGCAATGGTTTGACGTTTCGAGACGTCCATAGCACCGTGGTCCATAGCCGTCACATAGTGACGTCATGACAGGATGTGACGTCATCTAGACGTCACATCCGGTCATTTATAATAACTGGGCGTAGTAATGACGTCGCATCCGGTCCCGGCGTCATGACTGGTGGTGACGTCGTCAGGAGATTAACTACTGTCACCACCGGATAAGACACTAAGTAATAGAGAGGCGACCGCGTGGCGGCGACTGCAAGCTGGAAATTTCGTTAACCCAGTATTGGCCTTTCACATGCTACCAGGGAAACAGGAAAATAATCCTTGTAAATAAAGCATGTGGAGAGAGGGGTACTCTCGACCATATCATATGGGAATGCGTCGACTCCCCTGGAGTCGAGGAAAATATCATAGCAGAGAGAGCTGAGAAGCCCTGCTGCGGAGCGAAGACCCCGCTCGGCAGCAACAAGCCGTCCGCCTTGGGGCCGAGGCCGCGAAGAGACAAAATCTCTTTGTTAGTTTTTAGTCGCGGAGGCTCCAGCCCCCATCCCCTATGCCTGCGTGCCGGGGGTGGGGAATAAGGGACCTCTATTTAAGGTGGACAATAAAAGTTGTCATCCATCCATCCATCCATCCACGCATATGCTGACTCCGCCGGGCGTTCCATCCGAGCCCGCCTTTCATTTGGCGCTTCCTCGAACGCCGCCCCACAGAACATATATAGAAATAGACTAAATATAGTCAATCAATTAGAATGACGTCAAGGAAGTGACGTCACCCATCTGCCGTCAGCTATGAGGACCAAGCGGGAACGAGTGCGCTCCAACGCCACCGGGCGGCGCTTCATGCCTTCTGCGAGTGACAGATTACGCCGGTGAACTTAGACGCGCTCGATATGGAAGTCAAGGAGAGTTTAGCTGCTGGCGAACGGCGCAGAAGACTGGTACCCGGTCACAAGGGACTCAAGGGAAACGAACAGGCCGATCAGGCCGCCCGCGCACTCTCTCCCCGGGCTATCTTCCTGTCCTTGGAAGCCTACTCTCAATCAGACAATCTGGCCCTTAAATTCAAAGACATCACCGATTACTACAAGGAGGAGCACAGGCGCTACCCGGCCCCTTGTAAGGAACTGGGTCGCGCTGACGAGCGCCTTCTCTTCAAAATGTTTATCAATACTGTACTGTGCCCGGCGGTGCTTAAACATTTCAACCCGTCCTTTGATGGTACGTGCCAGTACTGTAAGGAGGTGGCTGACACCTTCCACATGGTCTGGGCGTGCCAGTCAAACCCATCCATACCCCCAACCCCAATCCAACGAGAGAGGACTGGGAGGCGGCCCTGCTCGGCTGTCAAGACCCCAAGGCTCAAAAGGCCTTGGTTCAACGGACGCGGGCGGCGTTGCTTGCCAATGGGGCCCCGGAATAGGGGCTGCACCTAGACCGATATGTCTCTAACCCAAACACCTCTCTGTTAATTGTTATTTATAAATGTTTTACCCACCCACCCACCCAGAAGGCTGGAGAAATTAAATTCTTCTGATCTCGAGGTAGTCACTGCTTTTCGCTACGTATATCCGGGTATAGCAGAGCTAAGCCATCTTTCATTTGTTTTTTTTTTTTTCATGCTGGAACGCTGATGTTAACAGACACGAACCCTGACTTGCTTTCACTCGTATAACTATGTTCCAATCATGCTTAAACCTGCACCTTCTGGACAGAATGGAGGCGAAACGCAAATGCATCCGTGTGCTGCGCGATGTCAGTTGTCGCGACTCTAGGAAGGAAAAGAAAAACATTAGCTAGGAATTAGCTTTGGTTTAGCCTGGTAGATTGAAGCAATGCGGCAACCTGGCGAAATCTTTCTCCTTGTCCATAACGTCGTTCCAGTCTGTCTAATGTTGTTGTTGTGGCTGTAGGAAGAAGGAAAAGAAAATGCACGGGTCTGCTACTGGCTCTGTAGCTGAGCCACCTCGGCTGCCTCTGATTGATGGATTTATAGGAAGGGAAAGACGCGGTAACTGCCTCACGTTTTCTGTGGACACCTCATCCGCGCCGTAAGGGAAGGGAGTAAGGTGGGAGTGAAAGTGGAAGGAGGGAACTTATTTATTTGCAGGAAGGGAAAGGCGCGGTAATTGTCTCACTTGTTTTCTGTGGACACCGCAACCGCGCCGTAAGGGAAGGGAAGAAGATGGGAGTGAAAGTGGAAAGAGAAAAAGAGGAGCCGTAGTGGTACGGAGTAATTTCGACCACCTGGGGATCTTTAACGTGCGCTGACATCGCACAGCACACGGATGCCTCTTCGTTTCGACTCCATCGAAACGCAGCCGTCGAGGTCGGGTTCGAACCCGGGTACTCCGGCACAGTGGTCGGGCGTCTTACCACTGCACCACCCCGGCGGAAATGCGGACAGAAGCGAGAAAGTAAAGAAGAAAGAAAAGGAAGAGGGAGAGAAAGGCACGCCGCAACAGCCATCGTCCACCACCTAAGCGGTGGCTGGTGCAATGACGGCCTACAACAAATAAAAATTTGGTGGCTGGCTGGCTAGCCCCCCCGCAAGCGACGTTGACCTACCGTCCCAGCCCCGTAGGATCAACCACCAACACTGCAACTTTTCTTTTCCTTCTTTCTACAGCCACAACAACAATACCTATCTTACCCCTGTCCGATGTCAGCACACGTTAAAGATCCCCAGGTGGTCGAAATTACTACGTAGCCCTCCACTACGGTTCCTCTTTCTCTCTACCACTTTCATTCCCCCTCCCCTTACAGGTCTCCATAGAGCAAGTGTGGCACTCCCCTCATGGGGCTGGGGCAAGTAGGTCACTGCCGCTTGCGGCGGGGGCTTGCCTGCCACTGAATTTTTCTTTTCTAGGTCGTCATTGCACCCGCCACCGCTTCGGTGGTGGACGACGGCTGTTGCGGCGCGCTGCTTTCTCTCCCTCTTCTTTTTCTTTCTTCTCTTTTTCTCTTCTGTCTGCACGAGGCAGCGGAGGTGGCTGTCTCACTTGTTTTTCTGTGGACACCG
>JAJIZL010021298.1:35267-75935 GCA_023969395.1 Amblyomma maculatum
TCCCCCGTGGCGCATTCTTACGAGAATGAACCCCCATATCTTGGTGCCCGAACGTGGGTCCAGAGGTGTGACAAATCCAGTGTCTGTGTGTGTACGACGCCGACGCATAGACTAGCCATGGCAGTGAGCAGGACTGACCTTTCAGTCTCTTCTAATACTGCAGTGGTGATTGCACAACGGCAAGCAAGCAAATCCACCTTAACTGTTCTTATTGCGAGAGATCAGGAGCTGATGCTAGCCACTGTGATCTTGTAATTATCTGCGAGAGCAGGATGTCACACGACTCCACCGCTCTGCAGCAGGGTGACGCTCACGATGGCATGATGGGCATTCTCTCGTAGTGTTTTGACCTACCATGCTCTACGGGAGGACGGTCAACGTTGTAGCGTATGTACTTTTGCACGCGCACGTTGATGGCATGAGAAGTATTTTACTATCCTTGGTGCCGCGCCCGTCATCCAGTTTGTCGCGATTGCTCGCAGCCTCAGAGAAGAGGCGGTCTACCCGGCTTCTCTGAGTTTAAGTGTTGACCGTTTTAATTACATCAGTGCAGTGGGGAGCCTAGTCAGCCTTAAGGGAGCTTTAGGAAAGCGGTAAAATCCTGTTTTTATTTTATTTTGTCAACTAATGTTCGACGGGCTCTGGGAGCCGAGCGGCGTGGTCGCGGCGCACATAAGGGCACGCTGGTATTGCCTGTGCAGGCGCTACACAGCTTGCATTGCTGTGAGCGCGTTGGTTTCCTGCCGTCTGTACTCCTATAGCACCTTGCGCAATCCTTTCCCCACGCGAAGGATACACGTGAGTCCTTCGAGGTTGGTCACGCCATGCTGAGACGAGCTATATCGCACGTGTGCATCGCTGAGCATGCGAGCGGCCCTAAGACTTTTCTTCAAGTTGTGTCATTTCGCTACCTAGTGATGTGCATGGTGACGTTGTCGAATGGATAGAACTTGCTCTATAAGTTAGCAACAACGCCACGGTTGCTGCGTTGGGCACACGCCGACGCGCGACAGAGCTGCAAGCAAAGATGGCGGAGCTAGACTTTACACAAAGCGCACCGCAATTCGAGCCCTGCTGCCTGGCCCGAGGAGGACGCACTCCCCCACCGGCAGGCAGCTGCAGCGAGAGGCAAGGCTTGGGATTTCGAGCATCGCGCCTCGTTATGACTTGCGCCCACGGCAGACGTAACTCTGACCAACGTGCAGGGAGTAATTTCTCGTGCTGGACACGGACGGGACGCCCTGTCAATATTCAGTACATTTTGCTTCCAGAGCAAGCATGCGCTTTCTCTTTGGAAAAGACAGAGTGGGGTTAGATTTAAATAAAAAATAAAAAAGAAGAGAGGAATACCGTAAACGAAAAAAAAAAATGTAACTAGGGAAAAGACAGTCTTGCAGCCGGCCAGGAGGGGAGCTGGCGGAGGCCACGACGACCGTTACAGCAGCGAGGAGTAAGCTGTCCAAGGAGTGGCCGCGTTCCTGCACCCAGGGCATGCTGTCACCGTCAACCAGGCCAAGACAAACGGTTTCCGGTCGGCTATGGAGCGAGCCAGCCGGAGTTCGTGGAACGGGCCCCTGCGTCCAGCGCGACGAAAGCTGCAGCAAAGAGCCCGCCTTGGCGCCGTTCGGTGCTCGCGGCCGTAGCTTCACCAGCGGTAGCAGCTTGGCATCCCGCTGCGCTCACCCTCGGCGGCGTTGACGACGGAGGGAAACGAGGCCGGCTAGGAGCGAGTGGCCGACCCGCTACGCAACACGAAGACGCAGTTCCTGCCCATTCCCCGGCGGGCTCCCCTGGCTGACCGACAATGAATGCAGTAGCGGGCCTGCAGCCATCGACGCTTCCAAGCCTGGCCGAGTGACGGGGAAGAAGAGGGACCTGCGGCCGCCGCACGTGTGCCCCCAGCTCCAAGGTCGTCTGTGGTCGCCGGCCTTGCCTCCCCCTCCGACACCCGTGACTGTGAGCTGTCTGCAACGTTTTATATATTGGCACTTTTTTTTGGGTTTAAACGGTTTTCTCTGGGTTTAAAAGTTAAACGGCGTTTAGCCGGCCCCCTCGGTATATCCCTTGGTGAGTGAGACTACTTTTAGCCGCACGGCGGTTTTAAGGAGGGGGGGATGTGGGGATTCCTAATTCCCTTCCTCCATTATAACGCCCGCGCATAATTAACACGCGTGATTACGCGCGCTGGCAGAGCGGTTGGCGGAGGAGAGGGCATGCTGGCCACTCCCCCCCGCCGCCTCTCGGGCCTGCGGCGACGCTGCCGCGGACTTCACTCTTTCCTGCCGGCGTAACCGGGAGACCTCCTCTCCCGTTCCGTGTCGAGGAGCGTGACTGTAGCAACTCGCTCGGGTTCTTCGGTGATTGGGCGCGCACGCGCGCGGTTCACGATTTCCGCCGAGGAGAGCACCGCCGTCACCGAGAACCGCCCACCACTAACCGTAGGCACTTACCGCAACGGGATGTGAGCGCGAAGCCGTGTCAGGTGAGAAGACTCTTCCTCTCACCTCCTTGGCGCGCTTCTCCATTAGGTGGTTTTTATTTCACCCTCGTACGCGGCGTTCGCTCGCTACACGGTGGTTGTTCTTGATTGCTGTTCCCTTGCCGTGTACTCGAGCACAATAAACTCTGTTCGAGTACGTAACTCAGTGCTTGTCCCCTCTGGCTCGAACCCGTCGATTTCTCGCACCGCGGGTTGGGGGTCACAGCTCTGTCTACTAGGGCTGGCACGTCGGGGCTAGAAGGCGACCGTAGCGTCTAGCCCCCCCCCCCCCCGTAGCGCATTCTTACAAGAATGAACCCCCATAACATAAAAGACGGAAGTTTTGTGGAGTGTGAAGTTGGGTGGAGATGGATGGGTGCTCCTGGAGGGTGGGAAAAAGTAATGTGAAGGTGGTTGGTAGGTGGTGCTTCTGGAGAGCAGCAGCTAGCTTTCACACTTCATTTTTGTTTTTGATCTCATCACCACTTCTTTCGTTCGCCTACTATATAGGATCCTAGTGGGTGGAGAAGTTATGTATGATGTATTTGGAGGGTCGATTTAGGTGTCTTGTCGGGTAGGTTGTTGTTGGTGTCACCTTTGGAGGCTGGAGGTAGCAAGAGGAAGTGGATCAAAGCCTGGATTAGGTGGGAAAATGGCCATCTCCCTCAGTTTCGGAGGATGCGCAGGGTGCAGCAGCGCTGCTTTTGGTGTAAAGAAAGAGAAATATGGCAATCCTATTCTGTTCCAACTATGTAGTGGTATTTGCACTGAGGGATTGCGTTCAAACAGAGATGTGGCTAGTATTGATAATGATCTTGTTCCTAACGTGTACCTCTTCCTCCCATCAGAAATTGACGAAGACTATGTGCCTCGCAAGAGCCAGACCAATGGCCAGAAGATTCGGCGCAGCTTATGGGGTCGGCCTAAAGGTTCCTGGAGGGCAGCAGCGATCGCCACTGAAACCAGGAGTGGCAGAAGCAGCAGAAGCAGCAGTGTGTCTGTTGAAACTTCCTCAGCTGGAGGATATGGCCCCACGCCGTTATACAGGCTGGAAGCTGGCAACTGGACGCCAAAGTGTGCAGCTGATGAGGACAGTGGTCGGTGGGACATCTGGGTCTCGGAGAATTCACTCGAGAGCAAGATGTCGCGCCCCATACCGATGGTGGTTCTGACCAGGATCGAAGACTGCCAATCAGGTGGGCTGAAGTCTCAGAGCGGGAATAATGAGGAGGGAGGAATGTTCTCTTTAGCATGGCTTGATCAAATTGCAGGTACTTCGAGCAGCTCAAAGCCACTCATGTGCTGGCTGGCCAGAAAGAGAGAGGATTGTTGTCTTGAGCACTTCTGTCTCTTGTGGTGCCTATTTTTACCTCATTGCTTGTGTGTAGGTGCTTCAAAGCAGTCATGACAGCTAGCATTTGAACGTGAGCTGATTACAGCATTTCACTTCACATACGTGAAGTTATGATTCATCGAAATTTGAGCCCATTAGGGGCAGCAGATATTTTTTTAATGAATATTTTTCGTTTATTTCAAAAGCAGCTTGCTGGTCTGGCAACCGTTGATCGCTGACGTCACAAGAGCATATCCTTCCCATGTCGTCTGCTATGTGGTATTTGCTGCACTGAAGTGCTTGTATGCACGTCGTTGACGGTGGTCATTAAGAAAGATTTTTCTGTAGCAGAATAACCTGTTTGCACGTTTTCTTTTTTCTCTGCAGAGCCTTCACCGTAATATGCGAGCTTAGTGATCCTCGGAGAACTGGGCTTGTTCTGCGCTTTCATAGAGATTGTTGAAGAGGCCGCAGTCGATGGGCTCGTGCTGTATTATTTAAGCATACAGTCAGAAGGATATTATTTGTGTAATATTAGAGCTGTCTTGTTGTAGCAACAATGCACTCTTGCATATGAAAAGCGACGTGTCCGGTGTTTGCTTCCGACATGTGTGCTGCGAAGAGGGGGGAAGGGTTAGCGTTGTGTTACTGACTACTGAGTTATTGCCCGTCGCTTTCTCGGTCCAAAAACTACCGTATTTACAAGATTGTAAGTTGACTTGAATGTAAGTCGACTCCTCCCAAATTGCATGTCCCGTAAAAAAAAAAAAAAAGGAACATACTGGTGGATGCTTTCGATAACGAAAATTTATTGCCTGGCTGTACTACTCGTATCCACTTCAAATCGCATATTTCGGTGATGTATGCGGCAAGATTGGCCTCCAGCTTTGGATAGCATACCAACTATATCCCTTGGAAGCCTCTTCGTTTGGCATCACAGTTGAAAATTTTGTTTCGCTACCACTGCCACTCCTGCATAACCCATTTAGAATCTTCGAATTTGCAGCCTACAGTGCAGTTGTTTCTTCGGCATAAATGATAGCCACCTCTTTAACGCTGCACGGAAAAAGCATCGGATACTTTTTGGACTGGAGAGCTCATGGCAAAGCATGTGGCCGGTTGTAAAGTCAAAAGTGCAAATGCGAGAACTTAACGAGATGTCAACGAATGATCGGTGTCAGCTCTTCCATCAACCATCGGCACTTCCTGGAAGTGCCGCCATGTCATGTGACCCAACGTTACTGACGTGCAAAAAGCGAGCATTGCCGCGACAGCCGCAATTCGAATAGCGGCTCTTCCGTAGACTATCAACACTCCCGCAGGTGCAGTTTGTGCACACCTTGTGACGTTAGAGGCTCAGAGAAAACTTTTGAACAAAGCGGTTTCGTCGCTTTTGCTTAAGATGCTGTTATATGTGTTCGTGCGCATGTTAGGCAAGCATATTATTTTCGGCTGGTAATACTTTTTTGCAAAACAATGTTCAGTCTTGCCATGGCCAGCACACGAAAGCATGTACTGCCACCGCTTCATACCGGCCATTGCAAAGCCCAGCGTAATTCGAATGCTTCACTGCCCGCACCGACCAATAGCAGCGCTACCGCTGTCTCGCCTCCCCTGCAGCCGCACGCATGCGCGACTTGTTAAAAACTACAGTGCTGCAAGAAGAGCCGAGGATACAATCTGCTCTTTCTGCCACGTGCCCACAAGCAGCGCCGACAGCTGCCGGCTGGTTCAGTGTATATATGGGGTGTCCCAGCTAACTTGAACTAAGTTTTTTTAAAAATATGTTTGCCTTAGCACAGTGAAACGAATTCAGAGATATTCAGAGTCTCCTATACTAACCTCCAGTATTTTTTTCATTCACTACAGTTGATTAATTAATGACTAATTAGCTGTTTTTTAATTATGCTTGAAGAAAAGGTGTCAATGCAAAAGTTGTAGATCTTGAAAAACAGTTAGTTGCATTGTTTCCATCTAACTAGCGTTTACGTAAAGTGGTATTTCTGCCAGCCGAAAACGACGCCTGGCACAATAAAAAAAATCTTCCTCGTGACTGCGGCGTCACTTTAGAGCCTAGAGACGCGTCAGAGATAACAAAACCCGCTTTTCTGGGCCGTGCTCTCTACGATGAAGCTGGTTGTATGCACTTGGCAAATGATTTAAAATAAAAGCTGGTCACGTGAGAGCATTTTTTGAAGGCCTATAAATAGGGCGGTGTAAGTCGTAGTGTGACTAATTAGCTATCTTTTTAATTATTGGCTTGAAAGAAAAAGTGTCAATGCAAAAGTTGTAAATCTTCTCGAAAAACGGATAGCTACGTTGTTTCCATCACGCTACGACTTACGCTGTCCCATTTATAGGCCTTCAAAAAATCCACAAGCACCCGCTGCCATTCTGCCGAGGTGTGCGAATGCCAACTGCTGTCTCGTATGGCACCATGTGAAACATACTGTGTGATGTCGATGAGTCGCCCTCAGTGTCATCGGGCAGTGATAGCTAGGACTCGTCATTCAAATGCAATTTAAAAAAGAAAGCAATATTTGGCAGAGAAAAGCCAGTGAGGGCAGAACGAGTGGGCGACCTTGAATTCAGCTAAATTATTGCCGTATGAAGCATTAATTCCCTAGAATATTTAAGTCATTTATGCACTCACATACCTTGATGCAAGTAGCCGGCATATATGACGGGGACTGATCTAGAAATTCCCATTTTTTTCACGCGATACCGACTCCAGATTCGCCTCGCTGCTAGTGAGATTAATGTCCACGCAGCAATACCCCTGCCTCATGGAAAATTTATTGCCATTCTTACCACATGGCATTTGTTCAATTTAATGTCATTTTTTCTACGTGCTGCTACGTGACCATAACTAATGCCATTCAATTAATGGCAATTGCGATAGATAAAAATTGGAGCGTACACAATATTTTGTAGGCCTTCGATACGTTGCGAAAATGATCACGCTCTTGAGTGAAAACGGGAAATGAGTCATCTGATTGGTGGAATCGCCGCAGCATAGTGACACTTCGATAACGACACAAACTCAGAATACGGGCCCAGCTTTCAAATTCATGTTGGAGTCTTACTTGTCATACGTAACCGTCCTGCTGATCACGACTATGCATTACGACGTTCAGCGGCGGTGTCGGCGTTTGTTTACGGAAGGGTACGGAAGGTGCCAAGCACAGGTGCAAAATTTTAGTTCACGGGCTGGCCATGCAGCTTCAACCACGTACACTTCGCACACTAAAGCAAGTTTCAAGGGCAACAAGTCATATAGGCATTGTCTAGTGTGCTGTCCGACAGATACAAACTTCGGGAATAATGCGCCTGACAGCACAGCAAGTAGCCCCGTTCCGTCCTCGCAGGGTCGTTTGCTCGGCGTAATATATGTTAGGCAGTACACTAAAATATGACCGACCCCAGCCTCATCGAGAAATTAGACGACAGATTTGCAACACTTGCCACGCTAAATGCAGCGAGCTTACCGCAGCGGTGCTGCGCACGAGAGCGACGGACAGTGCAGTCTAGTCGTCGCTAGGCCTAAACTGTTTCACACCGAAGCCGCAGCAGACGGCACTTCGGAATTGATCAGCGCTATAGTGAATGGTCTGTTCGTGGAACAGCCTTACTGTCAACTCGACTGTCTCAGAGTAAAAGAAAGATGTAATTTCGGCAATGCCTTACCAGCGGAGCTAGAGTATGAGATCGGATGAGCTGGGCCACATATCAGCAGCTGGGGGCTGCGAGCAGAAATTCGTTTTATCCCCAGAATCTCGTTACAGATCAGTGATCCTCAGTAAGGTGTTTTTTTGTTTGTTTTTTTTACATTAGCTTATCCTATTGCACATTATTTAAGAGATCAACAGATTTTAAAATGCTTTCTTTTTTCTGACAGTAGCCCGCTAACAATCTGCCGTGCCGACACCAGTGGGCTGCGGCATGCGGTTTAGCTTATGTCGTGTGCGGAAAGTTTGTCGACACCAGCTTTACAAGACTGTCGTCACAGCGTCCTATTTCAACCATCACCTAGTACTCCACCATTGCCAAACTCCTGTATCAGAACCATCCTGTGTTAGTAGCAGTCTCACGTGAGAAATATTCCGAGCATATATACGTTCTCAGACGCAGAGGGGGCTTCGGAGCGCAGGAGTCAGTTTGTCGTGAAGCTCTTTTTTTTCTCTGGAAATCGGTGATAAGTTACTGTGTTGTATTTCATAGAATAACTCGTGCAGCCAACAATACAACACTAGCTACCATCCATGGTTGCAAAGGAAGTGTGAGCTGGAACTACAAGATGGTGATTCCACAGTCTGTGCTGTTTGCAAGCGGGCTGTCGACCGTGTCTGCGTCTTGCCAGGCTGAGTAGTGCCGCCGTCGCCCTACCCCATGCCAATAGCACCTCATAGGGTCGTACAGGCGACGCCACACCGTACAAAGTGCACCCAGTAGGGCCGCTGCATTGTCGCCATCATCTGCTCAACAACCCGTGCACGACTGTGACATCATCAAGCATAGTGTTGGCTGTAAAAATTTCCTGTCTGGCAGCGTGAGTCCTAGGTCCCGGAGCGCTATCTTTGAAATTACTTTGATGGAAAACTAAAGCTTCCTCTACCGTGCTTTTTGGAACACATAATCTTGACGTTGAGAAGAATGTCTGATGCAAATTTTATTAAGCTGCGCGGTTAATTCTACAAACATTGCCTTCCTATTCTCAGTGCACATTTAAAACAGTAAAACAAGTGGGAAAAACAGTTTATCATTGTCAGCTTTTGTCAGGAATGGCTATGTGTGATAGTTATGTGACCGACAGCTGTAGGTGAAACCAAGGCACATAAAGTCGAGTCATGCACTCATGGTGAAAGGCCTATGATGCGCCAAATTGGCAAACTAATTTCCCTTCATTGAAAGTGAAATTCCAAAGTTATTTTGTTTTTCCGACAACATGCACGCAGAAAGAATGCATCACAAAAAGATCTCGTACAGGGCTTGAAGACTTCTTTTACACCAGATTTGAGGGTAAACTTTTGCACTTTGAAGTCTTAATAGCAGATATGAATTCCAACCTTCATTGAAAATATTAATTGCTTTTAACGAAAGGAAAGGTGCATTAACTGTCTGACTCTTTGTGAATACTTCGACCCTACTATGAAAAACAGGGATGAAGGAGGAAAGCAAATGGGGAAGAGGAATATCATAGTAGACGATTCTAGATTAACTTTGGCTGTCTGTGCTTAAAAATGGGCCTTGACAAAGCGCAGTATACGGGTGTCTTCTGCATTTTGCCTCTACTGCAATGAAGCCACCCTTGCCCGATTTTGATCGCGCAAACTTGTGCTCGGCGGCTGAACGCGAACCACAGAAATTAAGGTTTTCGTTTATTGATTTTGTAAACTCATCCAGACGTTTGTGCCGTGTGGATGTGTCCCCACCGGCGATCAGTTGCAAATTATTTGGCTTCGTTTGTTAATTCTGCAGAGGCCTCTTCCGAAGTGGAGCCACCACAGCACACGCAGGTGTCGGAGCTGTTCTGCAGTTGCTGTTCCTACAGCTGCCTCTTCAAGCCTTCTCTGGTGGAACATTTCTCTTCACAGCACGAGGGGACGGTTGTCTCCTTCAAAGCCGTCATCATCAGCTGCCGTGGTAACAAGACTGCCCTTAGCACAAAAAGCCAAGGTGATTGATGGGGTGCAACTTGATAAGCCTGCTCAATTTCTGCGAGCTAACACCACAGTTTGTGTGGGAACATTAGTGCTCGCAAATACATCTCACTCTAGCTTAGGCCAGAAGTGACCATACTTGTATAATAAACATTCTTTTTCTTTTTTAATTGCTGAAAACTGGTAGAATAAATTATCTTGCTTGAGTCTTCTGAAGTACCAACTAGCTCTGAAGTACCAACTAGCTCAACTCTTCGGTATATTGAGTCTTCTAAAAGAGAACTTGCTTTTTGCACCTGCATTTGTACTTGGGAGTATAGCAAATAACTTTTATCTTAAAGGGACACTAAAGACAGCCAAAGATGGTATGAAAATCTAATAAACTACATTTGGTGACACTGTCGCCGCATATCCGGCAGCAAAAAATCGAATAATTGCTGAGATATTGCGATAAGAAGTTGAGGTTTTTTCTTGTTCCCGCCGGTCGAATTCAAACTGTGGCCTCCAACTACGTAGTTGGAGTTGAGTGACGCACACTATGACGTAAGCGGAGACTCCGTGATAGCTAGCAAGCCGTTGCGGCCCGCGGCGTCGCGCCTCAAGGGCCAACTTGGCAACAGCGTACTCGCAATGACGGGACGGCCTCAGCCGAAATAAATAAAACGATGAAGAGAGTAATTTACCGAGCGATGGGCTCATAAAGGAAGAAAAAAAAACATCGAGCGCTTGTAATGCACAATACTTTACATGTTTCTCAAGCTTTTGCGCTCCTTCTTGCACTGTGTAAACAAACCGAGCCCTCGGTCATCGCAACGCTTCCTGGCATGTTTACATACAAATAACATTTAGTTACCAGCAAAATAGTGTCCTCGCTGCTGCGCTTGTCAGTTTTGAAGCTTCGTCGCACTTTTTTCCTTCAAGGTTTGTGCTACAGCTCCGTGTTCAGCGAAAATTACGTCCACGGTAGCAGAACATGACCGAAGTGCCGGCGCCACTACATTTGCCAGCGCTGTGAAATTCCACGTGTTAAAATGGATCCAGTGCACAATATAGTGCGCATAGGCATCCAGAACATTAGTTGCAAGACGTGAGAGCAGGCAGCATGCGCCGATGATCAAGAAGTTGTAAGTTTTAGACCGGCAGCAGAAACACTTTATTGTAAATGGGGCCATGACATATAAACTAGAAATATTTCCTAGGTTCGTGTGGCACCTTTGTATCGAGAGCCCTACCGTGGAGGCCCAGGGCAGGATATTTTAAAACGAGTGAAGAGGATGCCAGTTCGACCGGCTGCCAAAACGTTCTTTTTTAAGTTGCACTCGAACACTCTACCCGTCAAAACCTGGCTTCACGAAAAAGGAATCTATGTCCCTTGGACGACAAACTGCCTGCTTTGCAAGAAGCCAGAGACAATTGAACACATATTCTTAGACTGCTGGGATGCAGTATTTTATTGGGACGTGCTACAAAGAACAATTAAAAAAGAGCTACCACTAAACCCTTATGGCATCCAGTTTTTACCGGTGGAGAACGAAGACGTACCCTATGATTTAATAATGCTTCTGGGCCTCCACAGCTTGCGGAAAACACGGATGCAAGTAAGGCATGAAGATATTAACATTCGCAGTGTACGTGAAAATTTTGTTGAAAGTGCTGTTTATCTACGGGAATGTATCTGCGCGCTCCCCGACCCACCACAGTGGGCAGAAGTTCTGGATGACCTGGTAAAATTGAAGAAATTTTAACCTCACACGCGTCAGCTCAAGGGCAGCTGAAGTGTTTTATTAAGTGTGACAATTTGTTGTTCATGTATACCTCGGAAATAAAGAAAAAAAAAAAAAGCGCGGCGTAGCCGAGCGGTTAGCGTTGAACGTTACAGAGCAAGCAGTTGCGAGTTCGAGTCTTACCGCTTCTCGCGTTTTTTTTTTTTTACACATCAATTTTTTTTTTAACATTTTGTAATGTATTTCTGGTGCTTCGTTATTTTTAGTTTTACTTTTTACCCGAGGCCCTTTCTTTCGCCGGGCGACGAGCGCAATATATCGACGCTCTCCTTGGTATGAGCGGCAAGTATGCCCCTTTTGTTTACGACGCCTGCAAATAGCACGTTGAAGGTCTTGTTGACGCAGTATATGTTGGTCAGATGTGCTATGATTTAGTGAACAATTGAATGATAATGCGTTTTTCCTTCGGTACTTAGCATATGTATGCTTTTCGTGGCGTACGTAACTGCAGTCAAGCGGTCAGGTCGCAGTCGAAGCGGCAACGGCGGCGATTTGTTGGCGCAGAAGTGTAAACGAAGGAGTGTGTCGGCGGTAGCGGATTTCGCTCGCTCGTGCCTCCGAATGTTCAAATGGGAACCATCAAGGCGCATCTGCTGCTCCAAGCTCGTAATTCAGGCGCTGCAGGTTCAAACAAACTACCCGAGTGCGCACGAAATGCCTGAGCCGAAACATAACCAAAACTGAAGTGGGCGCCTGTGGCGCCTCCAAGTATATTTTTGTATTTGCCTTGCAACGTTTACGCTGTCTTTTCGCCGCCGTTTACGTATGATAAAGGCCTGTTATCATGTTTGAGAAAAAACGTACTACCGCATTCAAACATGCAACGTAATTCGCATTTGTCAGCCTCCGTGATCCCTAGCGCGTCACGTGATTTGTAGTTGCGAGCCTCAGCCGTTTGGCTGTGGTGGCGATACCTGTATTTCTGTTCTTCTTCTTTACTACCTTATAACAGCTCTGTTTTCAGTAAGAGTGGTCTTTTTGTAATCAGGAACTGGCATTCTATCGATGCAAACCCACTTCCTTTCTCTCTTTAGTGTCCCTTTAAATCTGCACATATTACTTGCATAGCGGCATGTGATTCTGCCCAACGGGAGCATAACTAGCAGCATTCAGTGCTACTGTCAGGCGATGTGTGCAGTTGAACCCTTCAACAATGAAAACTGCTAGTACGAATTTCCCGACGGAGTGAAATATTTTGGAAGCCCTGGCAATGTTCATAAGCTTCAACGCATTTCAGTTCTCTAAACAACTGAGGTTTCTGGCATCGCAGTCAACAAGTTTTCTTCACGTGGGAGCCATAACGAGAAAATAAAAAACACTGGTATTCCTTTCATACACCTTCACAGCCAACAGGCACATTCATGTGGATGTGGCCATTTTTATTTACAAGTGTCTGGTGACGATGTGCGTGAACAATGTTTCGTTTGAAAAAAAAACAGTCTATCCCGGTAATAATGAAGTCGGTGGGAATTGAAAATCACTTTGCTATATCCGCTATTTTGTTGTAACTGGATTATTAAAACAAGAGACATTTCTAGTAAACTGTTTTATCGCTACTAGACGAAGTGGTCCAGCATTCCTTGAACATGTTTTGCAAGTGCGGTCATCAGGACCGCGGCCTCAATACCGTGCAACTGCGAACCGAAGTTCTGCTCTGAACTCCCGAGGTACATCTGTAGTGTGTCAACGTAGTGCGTCACCGGCTTAGGGGCGCAACCAGTGTCTCGTCGCAGTCACTCTCTTTCGGTTGCCGCTGCCAACGTCGTCATCGAGAACGACGTCGAACTTGCTCCGTTCTTGATTATCTTTGAAAGTGTGGACTGTGAGATTTCATACTTCCGTGTAATGTCACTCTTCACGTTTCGGCGCACTTCGTCCAGAATGGTGCTGTTCGTCTTCAATGACAACACTTTTCTCTTGCCTGTTGCGGTGCTGTGGCTTGTGAGACTCAACATTGCCGAGAAATCGAAGGGTCAGGTTTGAGAAAAGATATAACTCAGTAGGTTGGTTGTCTAAAAATTGTCCAGGCGAAGTCAGAGGTCACGAGATATCAAAGGTAAGAAGCGGAACAAGACAGGAAGGCGTAATGGCGTCAGCGAGAGAAGCGCATACAAAGATCCACGAAAGCGGAGGAGAGAGAGAGAGAGGGAAAACTTTATTGTCGGGAGTAGTCTTAGTGGAAGAGCCAAGTGGCTGTTAGCTGGTGGCTTGCAGCGACGTCTTCAGCGCGGTTTACGGCGCCAATTATATATCGGGGCTCGCGTTACGCAGCACTTCCTCCCAGGATTCAAGTGAGGGAGCTTCTATGAGAGCCCTGGGAGGCGGGTCCTCTGAGCAATCCCACAGGATATGATGGTCACCTTTCAACGCTCTCGCTTCTTTCGCCCTCTCTCACTCTCGTAACGATTTCTCCCTGACTCTCTCTCTCCCAGGCCCAGAACCGAGTGGAGAGAAATTCAAAAACCGCGATTCGCCAAGTCGACCGCTGCTCCGTAGCATCATCGAAAATTGCCTTTTATTTTCTTACTTTTCTTTACCTCCCGCTCAACCGGCTCGACAAGACACCGCATCACGAAGACTGCAAGCCAAGTGGTGCAGTGAAGCAACCTTTCACTTCACGGGAGTGTAGACGACGCTGCGAATGCGGCCGTCAGCCAAATTTTGTCCTTGTTTTCGCATAAAAATTTGCCTGAAGGCGTAAAAATTTTCTGATTGATACTTTATTTTTCATTTGGCACAAAATCACTTCGCTATATCTGCTGACATGCGCTTGTTTACTTAGTGAAAACTGGACCCAAATTGTATTGAAAATGTAAAAATGGAAATGGGAGATTGAACTTTCTTCGCTATGAACCGCTGTTTTGCTATAACCGGGTTAGACTGGTGGGCTTTGATTTGTTAACCAGTTCAAAGGGGTACGGCCATATCACTATTGACATCACCGATGTGGCTGTCGAACTGCTATAACCCTAATCAGGAACATGGGTCTACACATGCTCACAAATGTGGGGGAATGCTTTAGCAGGGTCATTGTGCAGGCTGCAGACGGAGGCGGCAGGTGCATTCTCATAGACTGTGGCCTGGAGGAGGATGAAGTGTCTCTGTTCAGGGCACTGGTACTTGGACATTACGACGGTGATGGCTTTGGGGCCTCACGCGACGTGAGTGTGACAGGGTGCCCATTGTCACCCTTGCTTTATGTGGCTGGAGTGGCACAGAGACTGGAGGCGTCAGGCTGTGACTTCACACTACATCACGAGGAAGGATGGCCATTGGTGCACCGGATGCCTGCCATGCTTTATGCGGATGACATTGCGCCCTTGCAGATGCAGCGGAGAACCTCTCAAAACTCAAGAATATGTGTAGCACAACCATGAGCGCGCACAACTGCACTTCAGTGAGCATACCTCGATGGTCACGAGGTGAGGGCTGAACGGCCACTTCTATTCCATGCACACCACAGGGGTCGCAAATACAGCTTGTGGAACCGCGTTCTTTGGTCTGTATATCAGCAATAGACAAAAAACTATCTGTCTGAACACGAAGAGCGCCTTAAAGTGAGAGCGACCTGACACAAAGGTGAGCTTTGCCACCACATGTTATGGTCCTTCAACTGGTATGCGGAACTAGGCCCAGTACACACCAACAGGCCATCTGTCAAGCCCGAAAGTTCAGAAACGGGTTCGACAAGCAGAAACTGTGGAGCGGGAAGAGGTGGCAAAGAAGTACACATGTCGAGAGGAAGTCGTTTATCGTGAAGATGGACTTTTACGACAGCTCAGGGGTGTCAAGCCTATGTCATTCAAGTGTTGAGGGAAGGGGATGATGCCATAAAGGTGCCAAACACTAGAAATGTTCTCAAGAGCATTGGGAAGCCATACAGAGCCTATCGGCAATGTGCTGAAATAAAGAAAGCCTCAGCATCACTGAAGAGAAAACACGAAGAGCCACTGGCAAAAGACTGAAGTAGGAAGAGGCGACTTATGTGCAGTCTATCCTTCCCGAAGACACTACTGACCAGCGTCCAGGAATTTATTGACATAGGATCAAAAAGATTTTGTTATGGTGCAGTAAGGGGCCGAGCCTCAAGTACGCCTACGCCTGGGTCACCAAACACGCACTGAGAAGGGTGCGGGTAGAGGCGCCAGAAAGCAGACCACACACATTGCTAGCGGGAGAGACTGGACATCCTTGCTGTACGTGGGGAGAGGGTTTATTCTGCTCTTTCCCTTTCCAATAGTACTTCCCCAAGCAGACCGGTTCGGGCGCTGTAGAGAAGACATTCATGGTAACGGGAAACACATGGGACACTGCTTTGAGAAATCGTCACAGATATGCACAGGATAGAGAGCAAAAATGTGTTGCTCATTGGTGTGAACTACAACCTAGTGATGGCGCTTGAGCACATCATTGTGATAGACCCCGCGTTTGAATCTGTCACGTCGAAATAGTCAATTAATGCTTAGTTTAGAAGTGTAGAAGCAAGCATTCTGTTTTCTGCTAGCATTTTCGAAATTGTTGCTCAGGTCAACTGCCATATTTTAAGCATATGTGCATGTTTGGCTGTTTGTCTTGTCAGAGATGCGTGCGCAGGCAGCAAAGCATTAAAAGTTAAAAAAAAAAAGACATCCAATGAGATATATTTTTATGCCAGGAATAGAAAATTGCAGTTAATAAATACGTTTGACTCTAGAACCATGCTTCAAAGCTGAAACTGAATGCTCCAAAACTGCTTTATTACTGCTCCGTGAGCTGCTACAAAATTCTTAAGCCTGCTTCTACCCCTGAGTAGGAAAAAAAAAAGCATGCTGTAATTTGCTTCCTTTCTTTTCAGCCTGTTCAGGTCTTCTGTTGAGGCTGCAGCAGCAAGTAATTAACCATTTCACTGCACCCCGCCGGGGTTGCGAAGTGGTTACGGCACTCGACTACTGTTCCCCAAGGATGCGGGATCGAAACCCGGCCTCGGCGGCCGCTTTTCGATGGAGGCGAAAAGCAAGGCGCCCATGTGCTGTGCGATGTCAGTGCATGTTAAAGAACCCCAGGTGGTCGAAATTTTCAGAGTCCTCCACTATGGCGTCTCTCATGGCCTGAGTTGCTTTTGGACGTTACACCCCTCAAAACCAAACCAAACCTTTCACTGTAGAGTTCTTTCGGGGCTGCTACACACCCGCTGCTGGGTTGCTTTTCATGCTAGCCAGGATTTTTTTCACATGTTTATTCCATGGAAATTTCAGGCTAGTAATACTCTACGATGCTCTGCAGGACATGTTTGTTAAATATTTTATTTCGCTCGGCAGGTTTCCGCTTGTTGCCCACTTTTGTAGGGGGCAGGATCACTTCCTCACTGTCTTCCTTCGACAAGCTTTTTAGCTCAGCTGCTTCATCGTTGTCAATTTCGTTTGAGTAAGAATTCATTGGCAGTTTCTCATTTTCTTCACCTATCAAACCTTGGATGCACATAGCTCATTGCCTCGCCATGGATGCAGTGCTTACGAGAAGAAAGCGATTCGTTTTTGTTGATGGTGATGACGGGTGGAGAAGCATCCGATCCGTATGCTGTTTCAAATTTACACCTCAAGATTTGCGCGTTTTATGTGGCTTCTCCACAGATGGCGCGACATGTCCGTACCATTATTGTTATACGAGTCGTATCGGGAGGGGCAGAGGTTGTGCCGGTATGATCTCCCGAGGTATCTCCGGAGCGGCTGTTAAAGGGTTAAAAATGCAATCAAAAATAGCATCGCCCTACCTTTACGAGCTTTGACTCACATGAAGAGCAAAACTAAGGCAGTGATTAGCTGAAACACGTCGTGTGACCATTTAGCACTAATTTTTAGCCTTTGTTCTTGATATGACTATGGTTTTACTGTTGTTTATGTCACTTACATTTTCTGCCCACTATGTTTTTGCTTGTTTCCGAGCACGAACAAAGTTGTGTCACAGCTCAAAAGCTGCGAGAATATTTAAGGGAACAGTGTGGCACTGATTAAGAAGGCCCTGCTTTGTATCGAGGGCTTTTCTAATTGAAAAAAAAAGCTTGTGAAGGAAAGTTGCTTGACCTATGTTCGAAATGTGCCTGTGCACAATAACCACTGTCTATTAACTGTCCTAGAACACTCTATGCCTTTCCTGTTCATGCTTCTGTCTAGCCTCAAAAGTGAGATAAAAAAAATGAGGTAGCCTACAGTTCTTTTGTTCTTTTGCTCACTGCATGTAGCAGCAGCAAATTGTTACATTTTCTAAAGTCGGAGCTTCATGTTGGCTTTTTGCGGTTAGTGTGAGCAGTTCATTCACTCTTGTTTGCCTTTGTTTTTGCAGGTCCAGCGACGTGACTGCAGAGAAGATTGTTAGGTGCCGTGTTTTCTACGCCCGGGTCAGCAATGACTTGACATCTGGTAGCACACCTTCTTTCAGTGCTAAACAGAGGCCTTGGAGATGCTTGTTGTGCTTTACTACACTGCCGGTTAATTATTTATGATGAGGGCTCATCATCTCTAGGACGTAAATACTGTCGTAAACATCAATGTTACCGTTGGTTCTTGTCACTGTTAAACAATCATGCCATATGTGCACGCTCATATAAACTTTGTATTTCATAGTCATGCACACATATGCACTTTTTATGGTGTGAAATGATAAGCATATATTCTCTCTTTAAGCGTGCACAGACACCAAATGTTCAGTTTGATGTTTAATGATGTGTAAGATGTTAGCATACATAAATCACATGAATCGCTAGTATGTGGTATTTTCCCTTGCCCGTGACGGAAACTAATTGCAGTTCTTCTTTCATGTTGGCTTGGTCTTTTTTCAACAGTTGGGTGATGTAATTGCTGTTTTGTTCTTTTAATTCCAGCTGAGCTATGCTAACTCGAGAGCTAGAACAGAAATAAATGAAAAAAAAAACTGATTGTAGTGGAACCTCGATATAACAAACCTAAATTTGCTGTAGTTTTTGATGCAAACAAAATTTTTTCCTTCCATCTCCTTGATTCCATTGGAATGCATGCATATTTTTCCTCAGTCTAACGAAGCAGTTTCGTGCTACACTTTTTATACAATGATGTTTGTACAAGTGCAAAAAGCAAATTTAAGCCAATTCTGTCATCATAAAAGACAGTAATTTGTTTCTGTGTTGGAAAAAATGAAGGGTTCTTTTGCTTGGATCTGCAAAAAAGTTTGAACCAATATTTTGAGATATGCGATCTCGTGTTAAGCTTTACTGTACTGCTCTCTCCGCTTGTTTAGCTTTGTGCTTCTTCTAAAATCGCCTGTTTTATCCTCATAAATGCTATGTCATCCTCATGAATGCACGCAGGCAAAGTAAAGCTGGTGAGGAAGGTTTCAGGAAAATGCGATATCATTTGCACCACTGAAAGGCAGAGCCCTCGGTGCAACAAAGTTCTCAGTACAGTGAAGTGTTTTCTAAACGAGTATTACTTTGTTATGTCGAGGTTTGAGTGTATATCGAATTTCTTTTGGGCTTCATGTGACATATGCCAAATTTTGGTGCCCCAGCCATCATCCGGCTGACAAGACTAGCTGCATGAGAGAAGTTCAGTTATAACAATTTGGTGGTGACAGGTGAACGCTAGGCCTGTTCAAATAAGTCAAGTCATGCAGTATTTTGTATAATAATTTGCAATCAAGCGCGACAACATGAGCACACAACGAAGCAGCCAGAAGGCACACGAAAATGGATGCCTGTTTTCGGGCATCTGATGCGGTACGCGCTCTTTGCTTCTGTCCAGGTAGTCTAAAAGAAGTTGCTAAGCATTATGTGTGTTTTGCTATCACCCGTTCACGCTGTGCTTTGAATGTTGTCATCATCTCGATCGACTTCTGTGTTCTTGACTTTGAAAACGAAACCTCAAACCAAACAGTTATCCAGAAAACTGCTACAGGCCTGGTGAATGTCACATGGTGATCGATGTATGCTAATGTAATGCACATTACTGAAAAAAAAAGAAGATGCAGCTAATATTTTGTGTCTGTACTCCTATGACGTGGTGACATAGCAAGGTTTTGCTTACTGTTACAGCTTATTATCTTGATTGTTGTACGCTAACAGTAAGTTTAGTACATAGTAGTCACTGCTATCGATGTCCAAGCCATGGTGCAAAGTGTTACACACTTAATGGATCTAATAGTTTTGTCTTGTGTCATGACTCTTGGAATCTATCCCTGTGAAAAATATACTATGCTGACACATCCCCCCCCCCCCCCCTCCCAAACCCCTTCCATAGCTGTGCTTTTATCTTCAAGCTTTAGCAAACCACAACTTGAGTCCTTATAAAATTTCATCTCATACCATCACTTTCAGATTTAATGAAGTTTTAGGCCTTTCGTAATTAATGAGTAGATAATTTTCCTGGGAACTTTCAGGAAATTTAGTCTGGTAGGCCAGACAGCTCTATACCTTGTGAATTGTAAAAAGGTCTTTGTCGCATATTTTGGGGGAATCTGCCAATGTGGAGTAGAATTTTAATAAGGGAGTAATTACTCGTTGACATCCAGCCAAGCACAGCCATACACGACTGCCCCGGAAAGGCAGTGGTCTTGGGTTCGATCCCCGGATCAGGACAAATTTTCTTTAATTTCGTAACTTCTGAAAAAGCTGTATAGCTTTCGTTTGTAGCCATTTGGCTGCGCTTGTGTGGATGCCAATAAATAATTACTACCTTATTATAAAAAGGTGCTCTGTAAAGACAAGTGTACTGTTCTACCTGCTTGCTATCGATGGAACCCCTGAAATTGGGCACCTGACCTCTAATTTTGTATTCGTTATTAATTGCGATTGTACTTGATTCTTATGCACATCTTGTCTTCATGTTTACGGAAAAAATCACAATTTGTGCAGAAGCGTACAGCGATGTTCACATTTGCTGCCGCATTAATCCTCATCGACCTTCGCAAATGCACCTCAAAGCACCAGATACGTACTGATAATACAATTACTAGGCCAGTAGTTAAAGGAGATCAGCAGCGATAACACCAGTTGTTACTTTCTGCACTTGTGTGTAATCAAGCCGACTGCAAATTTTTGGTTGGGTCCTGGTGTAATACACACTCCGCAGATTACTGGAAGTAGCGTTGTAGTTACTGCCGAGAATTTTCTCTTGCACTACTTACTCGTCATCTGGGAAAGCTGTGGGTAGTGATTTTTGTTAACAACAGGTGTAAGCAGCCAAATACGTAGTTATAACGTCTCTAATATACCAACCATTCCACCAGCTGCCAGTGCAAAGTCTTAACCTACATATTATGATGGTAATGACGTTCTGTTTTGCGTTTGATTGCAATTCACGTGCCTTTTTTAGGCTCTGCTTTTTTATGAAAAAAGTGCGCGTTAGACTCTAGTAAATATGGTATATATGATTTCTTGGTTCAAGTATCATTGCAGGAAAGTTAGAATTTTATATATATATATAAAAATGGGTGCTTATTAAAGACGAAAGTATGCTGGGCGATTGATAACTGCACAGCATATTTGACAGCAAATGGTTTTGGAATAGAAACTCAACAGCATTGGCCGTCTTGGCACAGACCAGTTTCGATGCCTTTAGCATAGAAACTGGATAAATTCAGAGAAGCGTGGCGCAGTAAGTGGCCCATTGGTTTTGGTTTGCATTGGTTTATAGGCGACTCGAGGCGACTCGTTGTAGCCACCTTGGCTGAACTGTATGTGGCTGTTGTGGGCTTTCTTTGTAGTCACGTTGTAATGTTTTAGTATGGCGGGACTTGTTAAATATATAGCTTCCTGGCCTGTTATAATGTGGTTCTATTTGCCTTACAAAATTCTTGTAAAATATTGATCATTAGCCGCTTCTTGCACCTCTCCCAACCTGAAACAGTGGCACTACAGCTGTGTGTTGGAGAGCTTTGCCATTCGTGGCCCCTATCCGATAGCTTGCATTTAATATAGTAACATAGTGAGCAAGGCTGTCATCGCTGAACGCTTGTGCTTGTCTAGACTAACACGTTTGGTATTGTACAGAAAAGTCTGGTAGGGATAAACATAGTATTGCCTAATTGCTCAGCCTATTATTATTATTTTTTTCAATTTATAACTTTAATGTCATATTCTCTGCTGTTTCTTTGTTGATGCCGAAGGTTTGTCTACCTCTAAGGAGCACCTTTATAGAATTTTGCAGTAGGCTTGTCTGTAGAAAAATGTTTGCTTCAGTAAGCTTGTTAATATTCGAGGCATTTGTTTTCTGTCAAGCTAAGAATATTAGTGTGCAAGCAAGACATTTTGTGAACCTTTATGTTGAAGTGCGAGATCTTTCTTGTATTGCTTCTTTTCTGTACAGTTACTGATAGAATTGTGAACCGCAGAATTTTTTTTGCTGTTCTTTGAATAATTTTTTGAACGTTGGAGTGGTGTTTTATCTTATGCATGCAGTGTAAAAAAGAATGTCAAGTGGAAAGTCTGAATCAAATTTTGATCCCTTAATGTGCACATTGTATATAGCACTCACTGCCTTTTCTTTGCAACGTATGCTCTTGGGTGAGGCTTTCATACATAAGCTTCATTGCATTTGTTATTTTTATTCCACATGGTTAGATTTATTCTTTTTGCTCACTTTTTGCAATGTTGCTTGAATGTATGATGCTGCAGGCTTGAACCTATGTGGTGTACAATGTAGAGACTTGCAAATTGCAAATTATATTCTGGCTAATCGGTCTGCTGCTTTGGCCTCTGTAGTGGGGCTCTTTAAGATTTTTCTCTTCTCTTCACTACCCTGAGCTGTAGATATTTGGTGATAAGGGTTCCTTCCACTCTGTGTAGGTCTAGAGCTCTGGGATATCTTGCAAGCCGCATTGCAAGTCCTGGCAACAACCCTCGTGGCATGGGAACTTTCGACAGTGCAATACCACAACACAAAATGGCTATGTCAGCACTTCGAGACTGTTGCGAACCAGCACTTTGTTCTTAGAGCCCCGAAGAAAGCAGAGACCGTGTACTAAAACAGTCATTTTTGGGAGTCATTGTCATTGCATTGTCACTTGGTAGGCAGCTATATGGATCCTGTAAACATCAATTTAATGCAAATTTATGTTGAGTAAGATGAAAGGCACTGTTAAAAGGTGTCAGCTGACAGGGCAGAATCCAGCAGGCTTGTGTTGAAAGGATCAATGGGCTGCTTTTATATTCACCACTGTCATAGAAGACATTGACATTTTGTTTAAATACTGTCAGTTCTTTCTTAAGCTCATTCATTGATTTGTTAAGTGTAGGAATTGGTGGCTATGTCAAAAAGGCATCAGAACAGAACAGCCCATTCTGTACTATTTTTGTGTGAGGGAATTTTTAAAGTGTACTATTTATTATTTTTCTAACCATTGCTGGCGCCAGCATTAAACTGTCAATAGACATTTAACATACTGTGGACAATCTACTGTCACCGCAACGGCCAATTTTTGATGGAGGCAAACCACAAGGCACCCGTGCACAGTGCACTGTCGGTGCATATTAAAGAATCCCAGCTGGCCGAAATTAACCTCGGAGCCCTGCACTGGCTTGCCCCCATAGCCTAAGTTTCTTTAGGACGTTAAGCTTCATAAACCACGAGCCTTACCTTGGCTACCAGCAATCTTTGTGCATATGCAAATGGCGCCCACAGGTCGGGTGACGGTGCCAGCTATGGGAGCGCAGTGGGCTGCAATAAGCGGTGACAGTATACACCATGCTATAGGTCTCTATATTGTTCACTTTTATTTGAAGGTAGCTCATTTGTGTCTTCTATGTCACATTCTATACACATCTTTTTTTTCAGGCCATTGTACTACTTTGCTGCTGTTTGTTACTGTATTCTATTTTCATTGCGTTTTTAATGTATTTTGACAAACATATGCTTAGCTCTCCCATCACAATAAAGTTGTCTGTAAGTGAGAATGAATGCATAATTTTTTTGTACACTGTAATATCTACTTTGTCTTGCTACAGAGGCAGATTTAAACGCACGACTTTAGCATATACAGTGAATTTAAAGCATTCTGTCAGCCATTTCCCATGTCTCTTTCATTTCTTCGCCATCCCTTATTTTGCTGTTACATTAGAGTAGCCAGCCAGTTCCCATGTCTCAATTCTTTGCCATCCCTTATCCTGCTGTGACATTAAAGTAGCCTGTCTTATGACCGTCCCCAGATTTCTGCACCTCAGGAAAGTTTAGGGTTTCACCTTAAAGTTGTCCGTTCAGAATGCATGCGGTCACTGCTGCAAGCTGCTGAAGTGAAGTGCTGTGTCTACCATGAATCTATTTCTGAATTATGATCAAAACTGGTGAATCATATGTAAATTGGCTGCTAGGAAATATCTACAAAACCTAACTCTAGCAACCCTAGAAGAGGAATGAGAAATTACAATGCACTGAAACTGCACAATTTCTGGACTGTTATTTGCTGTGCGCTTACAGAAAGTATTAAAAGTTAAAAAGAGAAGAGAGCTTAAGAATGCTGTAGCAGCCTCTAATTTGCCAACAGTCTGGCAAGCAACCAAGTATCAACTAATTAGGACTTGAACAGATAAAGTACATATAATCATGGAACTAACATGAATCCAAAGCAAAATCAGTTTTCAACAACTTGGCATAAGAACAGTGACGCGAGGTGTAATGAGAATACTGGATATAGGTGAGTAGTGCCAAGTACATTTATCAAGGCCGAGTTATCCAAACAGATACTGATTGCAAGAAATGTCGTATCATCACAAGGTTTTTGTGGAGTGGGCTGTAGAAGCAATAAAATATTGTGTTTTATTGTGCAATGAAAGAGAAAGCAAAAAGGTAATGATAACATGCACTTCTGAGGAAACGTGTAATGAAGGCAGTGCAAGAGAGACAAAAGGAACATTTTTGTCAGCCCATATTTACAAAGTATTCAAAATTGGTTTATAAGCACAATTCACAGAGATTAATATGCAGGCAAAAAACAAACTGTGATATACAAATTAGATTAGCATTTAAGTCTAGCTGTTTATCTCTAGTAAAGATAGCTGATGTAAACTCCACAAATTTAGAGTTGTTGCATTCATGGATGATTGGTTCAGGAATCGAGTTCAGTTCATCAGTGGCTAAGGGCAAGGATTATTAAACCCATTTATGAAGCCGGCTATACACTGAAGGCTCGGAGAATTGAAAACCCAATGTGATATTCATGGTGGTACCAGAGAGGAGGTTGGAAGGTCAGGGCGATTGCAATACAGATAAGGATTGGCCTGACTGCTATATTTTTCTTTGACGAGTTGAGCTAATGGTCGATTCTGTGGTGTTAAGATAACTCGTGTCTCATATTTTGAGCAGATGAAGTGAGCCACCCAATTCTGGATGCTATCAAGAGATTCAGTTTGGCATTTCTAATGAGGGCTCTATAATCTGCAAGCACATCTGGCCTTAATATACCACATAGGCAATTTTTTTCTTTTTCTTTTTTTAAGAATGTTTAATGAAGTTGTGTTCTGGATGTATCAGCCACTAGTTTGAAAAGTTCAGACCAGCTTAGTTTATCTGTGATAACACTGCAATACATAACGGGGTCGTGGAGTTCAACAAATATAATTAATCTTGGATGGAACGCTTCCAGGACATTTGCATACTCTTCCCTGGACCAGGATAATTTTTCTTTAGCTATGAAGTTTCTGAGGGAGCTGTATAGATTTCCTTTGTAGCTGTATGGCTGCGCTCGGGTGGATATCGATGAGTGATTACACCCTTATTACAGGTGATACACTAGGTTTCTGTTACCTTGAGGTCTTTCTGTTGAGTGACCAGTCAGAAGCAGCGATACAATGATAAATGAAGCGTCACTGAAGAGGCAAATTATAGATGCCTTTAGGGGAATTGTTACCAACGGCCGAAAATAAAAGTGGTCCGAGGCCAGAGCCTTGGGGCATGATGAAGTAAATTTGGAGGTTTTGTAGTAATGGCTGCCGATAACAGTAAGCGGAGTGCTGCCTAGAGATGCATGGCGGCATTAAGGGACCCAGGAAAAGAGCAGACCTTAACCAATAGACATTGATGTGGGGCCCAGTCATTAGCTTTAGAGAAATCCAGTAGTTCACATCAGTTTGAAACAAAGAATCTGAGGTAAAGGCCTCAGATTCTATGGCACAAAGATCTAAAGCAGAATCCGTGTTGTTTTGACATCAATGGAAGGAATATGTTATAAAAGATGGTAAAGAGTTAGCCCCGCCGGGGTGGCGCAGTGGTTAGGGCGCTCGACTACTGTGCCCAAGGACGCGGGATCGAATCCCGGCCTCAGCGGTCGCTTTTCGATGGAGGCGAAAAGCTAAGCGCCCGTGTGCTGTGCGATGTCAGTGCACGTTAAAGAACCCCAGGTGGTCGAAATTTCCGGAGTCCTCCACTACGGCGTCTCTCATAGCCTGAGTTGCTTTGGGACGTTAAACCCCAAAACCAAACCAACCAACCGGTAAAGAGTTAAACATGATGAGGCTAAGGATCCGGGAGTAATAGGAGGTCAGTGAAATCTGATGGTGGCCTTATTTATGCCATTCTCACTGGACTGCCTTTTTGCTGTTTTTGAATGCAAAGCTTTTCTTCAGAACAAGGTCAAAGAATAACTGCAAAGTAAAATCTCAGAATTTGGATTGACATCAGTGTCATATGCTCACCCTTGCTTTCCTGCACTTGCCCATAGTGGTCACATATGTTTGAGAGCAGCTTTGACAATGACTGTTTTTATGCAAATAAATATGGCTCATGCTGGAACCCCAGCAGAAGGTATACAGAAATGCTACAAATGCAGATTATGAAGGAAGCTACAGGGAAAAAAGAGAATCGCCTTGCAACACAGATTTCTTAGCATCGTTAGTGCAAGCCAGGTCCAAGCAAGAGGTGAAGAGAGATGTGCTGGCAGTGCAGAGATTCTGAGCAGACTGATTTAGTTACAGAGAAAGAATGTGCTGGAAAGGCTCAAGTCCCATGTTATCCCGAGAGCTAGGAAAGGCGGGTTAATTGTTTTCCTTGAATTTGTGGTGTTTAGTGCCAGGTGTTGTTGGAATATGCTCACTAAAGTAAGGTCTGAAGATATTTCGTGCTCAGAAATGAAGCACTTGTTCATGGCTCTCGTTGTAGTGGGGATAGGCAGAAAATATATCCAAACAATAATTTTGTGAGACTCCAAAATTAAATACAATGCCCAATTTTTGTGTTGCAGACTTTGAAATATATGACATCCAAGAATAAAGTTGCATAGTAATGTATTTATGATATGCTTCAGTGACATATTTATGTATGTGACTGAAAATATCTTGCGTGTAACTCTTTCTCTGTAACCAATGAGAAAAGAAGACAGCAAATCCATGAAAAAGAAAAAAATGATACACTGCAACATTATTGGCCAAATTTTGAAGTATTGTGTGCTGATCTGCACCTGGCACCAGGATGTCGAACCAGAACCGGAACTGAACCCGAATTTTTTCCGCCATCTTGGAACTGAACCCGAACCGGTTCGCGGTACTGTGAATGAATGCATACTTTGCTTGACACACCATGTAACTTTCCAAATAATGTTCAAGCAAAATGGAGCATACTTTTCAGGGGAATTATTTTTTTACTGTTAATGAAATACTGTTTTACCATTAACCAAATGGTGTCTGTGTTTATACTTCTTGGGGCTTGAGTTACCTCAGTCATTATTTTCATGAAAACATCTTGACAGTGTCAGTGCAAATGCTGAGCATTTTGCATTGCTGGATATATGTAGGGTTATTCGTTTTTGGGTTTTATATTTTTTCAAATTTGGGGAGGCGGGGGGGTAAATATCGGGCATTATTTTTCGACTTTATAATAGGGTAGCAATCGGTTTTTTGTGAAAATACTCCGAAATATAGGCTTTTATCGGGTTAAATTTACAAACTAATAATATATTCAATTTGTCTTAACCGTGGGTACGATTAGGGTTATGTTTTGGGTTGCTTGGAAGAAAGTATTTCATAATTTGGCGTTTTTGTCGTAATTATTATTCAGTGATGTACAACGGTCAGTTTTTGGACAAGAAACATTTTATTCATATAAGCTGGTCATCAACGTTTTACACGCCCTTATTAGCATACATAACCATCTGCATGCGCAACATTTCGGTTTCCATCTGAGACCTGTCGGGTCTCTGGAGGTATCTTAGCTGAGAGAATGTTCACTCAATGTTACAGCTGCCATGAGCTATAGACACAACAATGTCAACGCTGCATTTGCTAGCCTGGGGTAGCGCATAGTTACGTCGTTCCAATAATCCATCAGTTCAACACTTTCATTTGTGGGGCTTGCTTCCAGTAAGTACTGGTTGAACTCCCTGCGAAGAGAGCCACATCACCCGTCATGGAAATAAAGAGTGATCGGTAGTCATCAGACTGACTCAGAGGCTGCTTCTGGAATGGATCGAGTAATGAACTCAGTTTCCACGTTGTCAACTGGTTTTCTTCTTTGTCTGAGACGTTTGATCGGTTTCAGAGTGCAGCCCCATTCTGTTGAGATTTTCACGCAAAATTCTTCACAAGTTTTTACTAATGTGGCATCGCTCGTAGGTAACAGACAAAACACCTTTTGTTCGATCGCTTTTACCAATCATCGTGGAAAACTCGTTGACAGTCTGCTGTAGCTTTACGATTATGAGGTGATCGAAGTTTGTCATCAGAAGTTCTCCACTTTCAAGCGTTGTATCACTCGAATAGCTTCTGCTTTGGTGCTATAATACGAGCTCATTCAACAAGTTCCATGAGCACAGTTGTTCCAGAAACCGGGAAAAATTGGGTTTTACCCGATATTTTAGGAATATGTTTGGGGTGCAAAATCCGGGTAAAATCAGGTTTTACCCAAAAACAAACAACCCTAGATATATGCCACTGCAGCAAGGTTAATGCTATTGCTTTAGGTGACTGTGCATTTGCGGTTGAATAAATCGAGCTTCCTTTGAATGAAGAATGATATCTAACTCTCTGATTATGCCATAATACTGCTGTCACATTAAAGTTGGTTGCAAGGTGTAATAAAATCTTTTGTGGACAAATGTTGCTATTTTGCTACTAGAAGACATTACAAGTGCTTTGTTTTAAAGGTACTGAAAATGGGCACAGTGTCTCTTGTGCGGCACCACATTCAAGTGGGATTCCTAATTAATATCCTTTCCTTCTCGAATTTACACTTTTAGATATCATCGTAGACTTCAACTGCATTTACTTATTACCCCGAAACTCTTGCACCAGGAAACGTGTTCATAAAGATGGGTAGAAATTTTGCTCATTTGCTCAGATGGGTGTTGATAGCTGACCTAGGACAGGGAGGGCACAAAGAGAGGTGTTTATCTTGCTGCATTCATTTCCGAAAAGATGGCAACGAAACCACTCAACATGTGACCTATTATAAGAGCTCTGTGCAAGACTAGAGTTTGTGGAATGCAAGAACAAACTGAGCTCGCATTTATTCAGATTATGTGAGAGACTGTTCTCCAAATTTACAATGCCATGGTGCAGGTTGAGGGAACTTCTAAGCCCCAATGAACAAAATGAGTAAAGTCTTGGAACTGGATTTAAAATTCATATCTGCAGATTTTCATGTCTGTTGTGCTTCCTTTGTATAGCCCACAGTGCAAAAAATTATGGGAGACATTTAGGCTCTGCCTTTAAGGGTATGACAAGATAGCGTGGTTTACCAGCCCACATATAAACCCCGGCTCTTACCACGCCCAATGAACGTGCCTGTGCGGCCTAGGGGCAACATGAATGCAACGGTCCTTGCAGGCCGATTCTGATGTCACCCTCCCATGTGAAAGGAGAGTCCTAAATTGTCAGCTCCTGCAAAATATAATGTCAATTAACCCCACGTCCAGTTCGTGCGCGGCCATGTCAGCTGCCAGCTACCGCCTTCCAGCGCGATGCTATTGATAATTCACTCACAACGCCAACACCGGCTGCTGCTGGCACGGGATTTACCAAGCTCAGCTAAGTGAGCTCTTGCTTGCCACAAAAACAGTGGCCCATACATTGTAACTGTAGTGTCTACATAGCATTATTTTTTGGACTGTACAAAGAGCTTTACATGTGCATACATGACAAGAAGAGCTGGCAGGCTCTCTCCTTTTGGCTGAGAGGAGTGGCACAGGAATCTGGACTCAAAGAACACCAAAAGTTTTAAAAATGTGGAGCTTAATTTAATATGAGCCTCCATAATCGTAGTTTACAAGCCCAAGCACCTGTTTTAATCAACTCGGACCCACTGTATTACTCGTTTAGATGCTCTTTCCGCTGCCTAGGCTACCAAGTACTAAGTGTGATAGGCAGCACCACCCCATCAACTTATTTCATTGATCAATGTATGGGAATACCACTACTATGCAAAGCAGAACAAACAGTGTTTTGAGAACCTCATCTGATAACCAGTCAGGCATGGCTTTCTTTGCCAAAAAACAGTGATCATAGCGGTTTGTATGATCTCGCCACTTTTGCCTATGACTGTACCTGTCTGTATCAGGCATAATTTGTAGAGGCCATAACTTGTAAAGAGATCAATTTCTACCATCAGCTGTTTTAATATGCACCAAAATTTCATTTTGGCTCGCTCGCAGCGCCGAGTGCTCCAGTGTGTTAAGGCAATCGAGGGCGGGCCACAAACAAACTCACACTGTGTGGAATGTACACTATTGTATTATACTCCTTTACCTTTTAACCTAAACTGTCCTTTCTCCCTGTCGCTCACCTCTCTGATTTCTCCTACCTGTCTCCTTACTATCCCTTTATTTCCGCCACCCCAGTTCAGGTGCTTCAGCTCATTTCGATAGCAGATACCGGGGCAGGCAAAAATCTTTTCCTTCCTTTATTATTCTCATTTTATTCTATTATAATAAGTAACCACTTACTACTTACTGCATGCATTTTCTGCTTACACTGCTGAAGCCAGCAAGACGATGACGCTATAGTCTGGCAGATATACAGGTATTCGTTTCGGCAGCAGCCGAAATGAATTGTTTTTCTATTCCTCTGCTTGTTTTAACAAGACAGATCAGCATCATAAACATCCTCACTAGCACTTGGAGGCACACCACCGGGAACTTGGTTTAGTCAAGTAATGAAACTATTGCCACTAAGCAGAATTAAAGGTGCAACATAAGCTGTTCACTAAATGCTTTGTGTTAACATAGGGAACACATTTTACACTATTAGCAGTTCGAAACTGATTGGACTGGTCCAAAGGTTCATATGAAAATTCTTTAGAAGGCTCAGTGCTCATAAAGTATTCTTGCAAGAACATGAGCACATTTTTTTTTAATCTCAGGATATCCTAAATTTCCAGCACCGTCACGTATGTCTAGGATGAAAAATGTGCGAGTGCGGTCTCACTCACTGCAATTGCTTAAACTGTGATTCAGTGGAAGGAAGGAGAAAGACACAGTAGTGGAGGGGTCTGAATTAATTTCAGCATCTGACAGGTATTTGTATTGAATGAAAAGGCAGAGAGGTTGTCTGGAAAGTTGAGCATCTGGCCTGCTACTCTGCACCAGGTAAGGCGCAAAGGAGAAGAGGTATGGCATAAATATGCAGGCACAGTAATTTGTTTCTCAAGCGCGAGTCCAGTCCTTTGTCGCTCGAGAAACTGCAAAAAGTCCACACTGCATGTAGAGCTTTCTACTTGTCCAACCAAGTACCCAGTAGTAAATCCTCTGAGAGAGGCCTGCTGTCCAAATGCTTCAAGGAAGTAGCTAGCATTATTCTTTCACGAGCATACACCGAGACAAAACACTAATATATTCTAAATGGATTGTGTAATGCCACATTTTGAACATTCCGAGGAGTCCGCCTGCCCAATTAAATGAAAGTACTTGCGTGTGAAAGCCACGTTTGAATGCAGTAAATGGATCAAACATGCATGATGGAGCAGAATTCGACGCGGAACAGAAAATGACAGTGTCCAATCTAGTCTTGGGACGGATGATTCTTCAGCATGCATAGATACCACACAACACAAGTATTTTTGCATTCTGCCTGCGTCCAAAAATCAACACTGCGGCTAGAATTTGATGCTGCAAACCCTTGTGCTCATTTTCAATGGAACAGCGCAGTACAAGAGGACATGAGAGAGACAAGAGTTTGTTTCTTTCATGTTCCGTCACAAATAATCAACATGCCCAAGCAGCTCTACTGGCTTTATGCTCAACAGCCAAACCACAACTGTGGGTGCCAGGCTGCTACAAAAAAAGAAAAAGTTTTAGTCAACTGTGGCCAGTGAATTGCTCAGTGATCTCTACGCACTTTCCTCACTGTCTGGTAAACACAAATGAAACCGGTTTACCAAAAAGAACAGAAAAAAACATTTGCTCAATGCTATACTGCTTTTATGTAAAAGTCTGCAAAGCATATTTCTCCAATTTTGAAACTACGACTAGCTAGATAACAACTCCCGCTGTTCTATTCATGCTCTGTAGTGAAGACGTTTAGTGGCAATGCCAATTATATAACTTACAAAAATTCCCAAATAAGCATGGTGCAGGCAGAAAAGTCATGCCAAAGTTTATTTTGTGGACATACAAAAATACTCTTTGGGTACTCAGTGACCTACAACGTTGTAATAATTATACAAGCACTCATAAGAATATTTCTTCCAACAAACACAGACACGTTCACAATGAATGAATAATGCAAATCTTTCATACAGAACAATTTTACTGCAAGAAATTGACAAGATGTAGGAATTTAAGGCACAAAGATACAAATAACTGCAAATATGGCCAGTTCAAGTTGTGATAATACAAGCATAGATATATGCTGGCTTGTGCATTCAAATGCACACACTTGTTAAGCCTAGTTCTTTTGTACACTCCAGTTTAAGTGTGAAATCGAATATCTGCCATGTTGACCAAAGCAAATCAAGCATGAAACGTTGCGGACATGGCCATCACGGATAAGAGTAAATGGCTGTTAATAAATTGCCAACTCTGTAACAAACAAGAACAGTAAAATGAAGTCCTTGTACATTGTGGCAGCAATGACAACTGTGTCTTGTGCAATATGTAGCATGAAAACAGAAATATGACGGCAGACAGGTTACAAGAGTATATTTTAACGGCTGGAGCTAGATGAAAAAAGTTCAACAGAACTTGGCTGCTGATCTGGAATCTCTTCTTTCACAGGGCTGACCAAATCACTACCTTGATGGGCGGTCCTCCTAGTAAGGGTTCTTTTCTTCTTTTCTGAAAGAATGGTGCTTTCATTTGATGTCACACTCTCGATGGTTATGCTTGAAGACAATGCTTCATCAGATCCACATGAAGCAGGCGACAGTGTGATCAACTTCTCCTTGAACCGCTTGACCAGCGCAGCAGGACGCTTCGCCTTCACCTTTGATTCCATCTTTCGAGCAGCCGACATCAGGTCAGAGATGGCGCACCTTTGAGTGATCCTCAAAAGAGTGAGAGCTTTGAGGAAGTAGTAAGTGTCCGATGAGTTCGGGTCCTTCAGCACTTCCCGGCACAACAGCTCAGCAAGTCGGTCGTGTGGTGTTGGTTCCGTGAGTTCATCGTCGGAGGCATACTCAAGTGGATTTCTCGGTGACCTCAGCAAGGTCACTTCAACAAGGAAGTTCAGAACATCACAAGGATCCAGATTTGTCAGAGGGTTTTGAGATCGGGCTGTCAGTACTGCTTCCAGTGTGGGCATGAAGGCTTCTTCAAAGCAGTGGGTATTTCTTGGGCCACCCAGTGAGTACATCTTCATAAATGCTCCTAATACCTGGTGAAACCGGCTGTTCTTGTCAGCATCCGGATTGATCCAATGCAATATCAGTGCTGACAAAATGGTTGAAGAGCACATGTGACCATAGAGCTGCAACTTGCTCATTCCCTCCGCTGCTACAGCCCGGATGTTCTCATCTTCCATGTCAGTGCATTTTGTCAAGAAGTCGACCAGAAGCTCACAGGAGGCTTTGGACGGAATAGGATTTTCGTCATCGTCTCCTTCAAACACAGCCTGGATCATGGCATCAAACGTGTCCAACCCGTAGACAAGAAGAACATCGACAGCTCCTGCCAGTGCAATGCTCTGAATGTTTGGTTGATCTACCAGTGCGATTTCAAAAAGAAGCTTCAGGTTACACATGGCAACATCCTTGCTCAGCACACAGCAGGCAGATAGTGCCCTGACTGCCTGCTTACGGATGGCTGTATCCATTCTGACAATTCCAGGAAGAATAATCTGTTCATGGCATGTCAGAAGAAAAGGAGTCAGAGTCGTTAGTGGTGTCGTGAGAAGCACTTCAGCAACCAGCGTGAGGCACTTCAGAATGATGGCTTCACTCCTCTCACACTCAATTTCTTCAAGCTCTGGTGTCAGCTCCACTATCTTGGACTGATGGCCATGAAGTTCACCCTCTAGCTCAGTAATTTTCTCCTTGGTCAACTTAGCTTTGTCAAAATCTTCTTCTTCAATAAAAGTTGAAAGCTCTTCTTTAAGTATGTTTAGCTGCACTTTTATCTTGGCAATCAAGAGGTCCATATTACGAGCTTCCTCAGGAGGAAGTGTTTTCTGCGAACCATTAGACAATGGCGCCTGGATTTCAGGCAGCAATGATTCAACTTCTTGCAATGTGTCATCTGGCTTCGGGTGCACATATCGAATTACCTTCATCAGGTGTGGGATTTGCAGTGAGCCAACTTTTGGTGAGAGGAGCAGTCTTCGGACAGTCTCACGTACACATTCTCTTCCAGCATTGTCAGCAAGGTCGGCAGACTGCATAAGCAATATGAGCTGCTGCGAAACAAACTGATGGTTAAGTTGACGAAGTGCTTCCCACTCTGTGCTGAAGGACAACACATAATTTGAAACAAAACCACAGTAAACAGTGAGATCTGGAAATATTTCATCTATATGCGACTCCGATTCAGACGACCCTTGAGCGCGAAGATTTAGCACCAGCATCCGCCAGTACAATGCACTTTCACAGCTGAGCTTTTCTTCTTTAATAAGCTTGTCCTGGTCAAGTAGATGCTGCTTAATGTCCTTGATAAACATGTCGATACCATACTTCTTGAGTAATGCCTTAAGGAGCGACTCGACGACTTTCTCTGATCCATGCACATCAAGCAGTTTTATCAGATCGGCCACATTGTCTTGACAGTGCTTCAACCAGGCGGGGATCAACTTCTCTGTCACAACCTGCCTGACACCGCTCGAAGGGTCGTTGAGACCGCAGTCCAGAAGTTCTGTTCTTTGTTTTATCTTCAGGTATCGAACAGGTGCCTTTTCTGCGATGCGCTCGAATGCAAGCTTGCGGACGACATCTCTAATGTCTCGCGTACGCTCAATCAAGGGTCCCAGAGTGCGTGTAGACGGGACCATGTGATTGACGATGGCCGCTCGGACGTCAACGCAAGGGTCATTTTCAAGGTGAAACAAGAACTTCTCAACAATTCTACATTTGGTATTAGCAGGGTCCTGAAGCCTTGCCACAGCGCCGACAGCCCGGCTGCGAACGCTGCCGATTCGATCACGAAGCCTTGTGAGCATAGCGTTTTCAAGCTCCTCAAAGAGTTCATCGTCAATACTGCTTTCATCCGTTACGTAGCTCAGTAGCTTCTCCACAAAAAGGCAGCACCTCTCGCGAACAAGTTTTTTGGCGCTTTCGCTCCATTCTAGCACTTTACGGAGGACAGGTTCCAGAAGTTTGTTTGCCGGGGCAGACGAATCTTGCGGCGCAGTGGGCGCGGCTACAAACTGTGCGGAGAAGTCTATAAGGCGCTCCGCGTACTCACTGCTTTCAGCGTTCGGAATGATGATTTGAAGGTACCGCAGGAAATCCTTGAAGAACTCTTCATGGGCAGTTTCGCTATACACGTTCCGCGCCACTTCCAGGCCTCTTTCAAAAGCGTTCGGTTTGTTTTGACAAACCATGAAAACGTCGCGCAGCGTTGTCATCGACGTCAAAGTCATCGTGTGTTAGCATATAAGCCGCCCGGGCTCATGCACCTCTTGACAGTTAATGCGAGCAGCTAGCCCACAAACTATTCGAAATATGAATCGGGAGCAGTAGCAGCCTAGCAGGCCAGCAGGCTGACAAAACGCGGTTCTCGACCGTTGGCGCGCGCTCAATATTTGCGATCGTCACACCACACACATGAGGCGCGGGAAGCTCGGTACTACAAAGATCAAAATATTCGGTAGGCCGTTAATTAGAATTTTAAGAAAGTTCTCAATGTTGTGTTAAACATTTTGTGAATGTTTTTGCTTACTTAAAAGTGGTGTTTTTAGTTTTGTGAATAATATTTGTTATGAACTAAGTTTCGGTTTTTGTTCGAAAGTACGCCTAGGTGCGCCTCCATTTAGCGACAGGCTGGTTCACCATCCTGGTTTTGCCCTCCGTTTTTCCTTGACTGAAAATTTATCAAAAGACATATAGTCGTATTTAGCGCTATTTTCCTAAGAGCAGCTTTGCAGTCACAACAAAAACAACAAATTTGGGAAGCATTCCTTTTCGTGGTGCCGCGTTTCTTTCATTAAAATTCTTCATTACAGATGGTTCGTCAAAGCGATTTGCTGCACGCGAAGAACGACATACGTTTGGAACTTCGAGCTCCACTGGGATGTTGATATGCAGAATTTTCCCTCTTGTTGCACGCTACTAGTTTGTCGAGCCAATGCTCGCGGCCACGATCGTGTCCGTCCGTCCGTAACGCTTAGTTTGATGACGTTATCAGTGGTGTAGTATGTCGTACCTTGAAATAAATGATGACGTCATCAGCGGTGTAGTATACGAGCTCTTTAATACTGCCAGTTGCGAAACTTCCCATAGGGCCCATGTATCAAAACACGGCGGTTTTGATTAGTCAAAATTTGTTGTTTACGAATGGTGGCGGCACCCGCGGTCATTAAAGGACATTGCGTCTAAATTTCAAACTTTCTGATTGTAGATAAATGCACAAGCATCATGAGAAATAAAATTAGTTGAATACTTGCAGCGGTAAAAATTATTAGGATAACGGTCATATTGTTAATTAAGATGGAAAAGGAGGAAAAAAAAAATGATTTCCAGAAATCAATGGTGGCAATAGGAACAAGCTTGTATTGAGCACTTCCAGATGGTGCGACAATTCATAGACACCCGAAAAATGCGTTCAAAAGCCGGTCACTTTTGAAGCAAAGTTTAGCAACTGGCATTATCCAAAAGCTCTGGGGTAGTACTACAGTGCTCTAGAGCACTATAGTACAGGGTCTTGAATATTTGGGGGCTGGGATTTAAAAAATTGATATGCAAAATCTATTAACCCATTCGAGCTGAAATAACATTCACAAAGTAGCAAAATATAGTCTACGTTATCTGATATGTGATTCAACATCGGTACTTGCCTAGATTTCTTGAAATCGAGAAAAAACTGCTCTCGGTGGCGTGCACAATTTTCGCAGAAAAGAGTCGAAAAGCCATTTTAACATGATGCGTCATCTGTCGAGCAGTGAGACAAGCTCCATCCCTGCCGTTGGCGCGCTTGCCTCGCTGCCCGACAGATGACGCACCATGTTAAAATAACTTTTGGACTCTCTTCTGCGAAAATTGTGCACGCCGCCGAGAGCAGTTTTTTCTCGATTTCGGAAAATCTAGGCAAGTACCGATGTTGAATCACTTATCAGATAACGTAGACGATATTTTGCTACTTTGTGAACGTTATTTCAGCTCGAATGGTGTAGTAGATTTTGCATAGGAATGATTTAAGTCCCAGCCCCAAAATATTCAAAACCCTGTAGTATGTCGTGCCTTGAAATTAATGATGACGACATCGATGGCGTACATTGAAATAAATGACGACGTCATCAATGGTGTAGTATTTCGTGCCTTAAAATTAATGACGACGTCAACAGTGGTGTAGAGTTTCGTGTCTTGGATCGACGGAAAAAACTATTTCTATAGATTCGATGTGTTTGTGACCGTTGCTGGTCACTTAAGCGCCGTGGTCGATCCTCGGTCCAGGATGCCGCACTTCACTGCTGCCATTGTGGCTCGGAGTACGAGAAATCTTTGCTCTTCCTTGTCCTCGCTGGCCAGCAAGTGCTCCCACTGCGTCACACTCGGGTTTTCTATTTTGGGGTGCAAGTCTGCCCCAGGACAGGTCCATGTGACGTGTTGTAATGTCGGTGTACCATGGGCACCTGTCTTCATATTGCGTAGGGAAAATCTTGTGTAATTTGCGTGGGGGGGGGAGGGGGGGGGGTAAGTGCCGGTTTGTAATCTGTGCCAGGTTAATGCCTCCTCTCCTTTTGTGTGGGGCTGGGTAGCGTTTTTCGCTGGCCTCTAGTAATGATCTAGTATATCTGAGTACGTTGGGATAACAGGGTCAAAGGTGCCCGTGGTGCAGAGTGTTGAGTCCGCTCGGTCGACGTACCGTCGAGCTACCTCATCTGCTGCCTCGTTGCCCCTCATCCCCTCATGTCTCAGAACCCATACTATACTGTGTTTAGTGTTTGTTATATGTCTTGTCATCGTTTGTAGAATACGACTGACGATTCTATGGATTCTGCCCCTTGTGTAGTTTCGGCACGCGTGTTTGGAGTCCGCCACTATAGTGAGGTTCTGTTCCGTTGCATCGCCGTGCGCCGTTTCCAGAGCAATCGCGGCTTCTTCAGCCGCCTCTATATGCTTGGGTTGTTTATTGTGGCGCTGCATATTTCTTTCTCTCCAGCGTCTGTTACCACGGCGACCGATTTGCGTTGGTATCGGTACTTTGCTCAATTAATAATGACGTCATCAATGGTGTAGTATGTTGTACCTTGAAAACAAATGTCATCAGTGGTGTAGTGTGTCGTACCGTGAAATTAATTATGACGTCATCAGTGGTGTAGTATGTCATTCTTTGAAATTATTGATGACGTAGTCAGTAGTGTAGTATGTCTTACCTTAAAATTAATGATGACGTCATCGGCGGGGTAGTATATCGCGCCTTGGAATGGGTGTGACTATGACGTCATCACATGGTAACGTAACTGTCTCAACAGCGCTCGCTTGCGTCGGAAAGAAGGCTAGCTTGATCTTTAACGACAGTAAAACTGCTATCTGGAATATCGGAAAAAGCAGGGTCTCGCAAGAAGCCGCCCGTATACTATTAGCTGCAGCTAAAATCGATCGCAAAATCACCCTAATTTGAGTCCCAGCACACACATCCGTCCCCGGCAACAATTAAGGTGCCCCATGATTTAGCCCAAGATCTCTACTTCCGGGCAAACGCGGAGCCGCCCGACTACCGGGAGATGGACGAACGTGTACAAACCTATAAAAAAATCGTCAAAAATTATAGATTAGGAGGACGTCCGCTGCCGCCACCGGATAACACCGTGCACCGGATTCTAGCTATTAAAGAGACCGTAGCCTGGTGGCGATTACAAGCCGGAAACTTCTCAAACCTTGTCTTGTTGTTTCATACCCAGATAGATGAGAGAAAAGATGACAAATGTAAAGACTGTGAAGGGAGGGGGACCCTCGACCATATAATTTGGGGATGTCCTAGATCTTCAGGCACTAGGAATAACATTAAAAGTAGAGAAGCCTAGGAGACCCTGCTGCGAAGCGAGATCCCCGCTGACCAGCAAAGAGCCGTCCGCCTGACGGCTGAGGCCGCGAATAACCATCTAGTATATTCGCCAGTCGTTAGTCGCGGAGTTTCCAGCCCCCGTTCATCAGGGCTGCGTGCCAGGAGCAGGGAGTAGGGGCCCTACTAATTCAGTAGAAAATAAAGTTTTATTCAATCAATCGCGCTTATACGAAGCTGACCCCTCCGGGCTTTCTATGCAGGCGTCCATGCGGCGCCCTTCATTTGGCGCTCCACATAGCATATAGAAATAAAGGGTGGCTGATCCTTGTCCTGATGAGGCTGGGAGAGGTAGGTCACCGCCGCTTGTGCCGGAGGCGGTATTACAGAACTGCGTTCAGTTCGCGTTCCGTTTCGGAACGCTCTGTGATTGGTTGGAAGCACTTCCGCTGAACTGAACGCTTTTACGTCACGGCAGGTTCTGAGAGGCTTTGAGAGGAAGGAGGAGGAGGAGGAAGAACATTTATTTCCGCCGAATAGGGCGCGGCAGCCACCTACGGGTCCGCACGCAGGCGTCCGGGGAGGCAGTCTGTCGCACCGCGGCCAGAGGACACCCGGCCCCGTCTAGGAGAAGAGGTCTTCAGCCTCGGCCGCCAGGCGGACGGCGAATCGCTGAATTTTTTCGTCGGAGCTTCTTAGCGTGGTCTTCCATTAAGCTTGTACGAGTCTGAGTCTACTAGCCTCCGTGAGACCACTCCTTCTGTTGGACGTCTTCTTAAATAATCTGACTACGAGCTACGCCTGATCTTTTAATTTCTTAATCAGGCTTTTGTTACTACCCCTGCGGTTGATAATCATACCTAATATTCTAATTTCATCTACTTTCGGGACTTCGTTCCCGTTGACTTTAATTGTGATATCTGGAGTTATCTTCCCACTACTGCTGGTCATTACCAGGAGCTCCGATTTTTCTGGCGAACAGCATATACCTACGTCCTCTGCGTGTTTGCTGATTATATCTGCTGCCTCTTGGAGCCTGGATGTGATGTACGAGTCGTTCCCTTCGCACATCCAGACGGTCACATCGTCCGCGTAGATGCTTAGTTTTAAGTCATCGAGATGGCCAAGCTTACGGAGGAGCTTCCTCATTACGATGTTAAAAAGGAAAGGTGAAAGCACAGTTCCCTGCGGAGTGCCTCTGTTACCCAGCGGGAACTCCTCCGAATTTAAGCCCTGAAAGCTGATGATCGCCGTCCTGTCTCGCAGGAATGATCTAATGCAGTTGTAGGTTCTTTCGCCTACTCTTAGCTCAGAGAGCCCGTCGAGAATGTGTTGTTGTTGTTGTTGTGGCTGTAGGAAGAAGGAAAAGAAAATGCACGGGTCTGCTACTGGCTCTGTAGCTGAGCCACCTCCGCTGCCTCGTGCAGACGGAAGAGAAGATAGAGAAGAAAAAAGGAAGTGGGAAAAAAAAGACGCGCGCCGCAACACGCTGCGCCGCAACAACAGCCGTTGTCCACCACCGAAGCGGTGGCGGGTGCAATGACGGCCTACAACAGATAAAAATTCGGTGGCAGCCTAGCCCCCGCCGCAAGCGGCGGTGACCTACTTGCCCCGAGAGGAAGTGCTTCCAACCAATCACTGAGCGTTCCTAACTGAACGCGAACTGAACGCAGTTCTGTAATACCGGCCCGGGGGGACGGCCTACAACAGATAAAAATTCGGTGGCTGGCTAGCCCCTGCCGCAAGCGGCGTTGACCTAACGTCCCAGCCCCGTAGGGCCAGGAACAGCCACCCTTCACCCCCCTCTCCTGTCCGCACGAGGCAGCAGAGTAATTTCAACCACCTGGGGATCTTTAACGTGCGCTGACATCGCACAGCACACGGACGCCTCTTCGTATG
>JAJIZL010021299.1:6051-42170 GCA_023969395.1 Amblyomma maculatum
GATCGAAACCTGCACGAAGACCATCCCCGAAAGGTTTTCTATGGAGACCACTTTCGTAGAGAAGCCCCCTTAAAGGAAACGATAAATCGTACTGCGAAGCTCATCGATAACCGAAACGCTAGTCAGTTTTTAGCAAAAGTGAAAATTAATTCTTTAAGCATCTTACATAATATGGAAATCCTTTGCGACAATTACCGGAGCCTTTGGTTGTGTGAGCTGGGTACGATCACAGCGTGCCAGATTGGGGAAGTGCAGTTCAATAGTGTTAACCTTAGGTTATGCTGATTACGTGTCGCGAAGACTGTTTCCCAAAATATTCGAGTCGAGTGCGCTGTCATTGCGCGCTGCAGAAATTCCGGTTATCGAAAAAATACAGACTGTTTAACACTCAGTTAATGACGGAATATCGTACAGAAGCAGGGAGTTTTGGCTGGATTGTGTTTGCAGTGTCTCAATTATTAAAAGCTATTTTGCTGTATTGATCAGGCGACCATGCTTAAAGATCGAAAATTGTATGTGCTTCAGAGATAGTCTTCCTAAGGTAACGCTTTTATTAGCGATGGCGTTGGATACGTATCACACTTTGTACGCAAGCATGAGCGTTGCTGCCACACACACGTACTACTTCGCGCACCTTTTGTCGAACACAACCAGTGTTCCGTTGGACGCATAAAATTTAACCGGCATTCTATAATTGGTTTACATGAAAGCAAAGGCACGGTATCTTTTACACGTGTCAGCAGACACCTGAAGTTTCTTCGGAAGGTCAAAGTTAAAATCGGCTTCGGAATTCGGGTTTTTGCGAGAATGCGGCTGGTAGTGGTGCAGCCCTAATAATACGAAGCCTTGCACTACGGCATCTCTCACAGCCAAAGCTATGTGCAGTCTCGATAATTAAACCCCACAGTTCACGACAAACTGCTTATGTCGGCATCATCATCATTGCACCTTTTACCCGGTAATGCAACCGCGCCTTTAAAATGAAATGTTCTGGGCCAGTGCAATGCAATAAGACCATAGCCTAATCTAGTATCTCTCTTTGTTCACCAAATATCACGAAACACTAATGATTTATCTGTATTCATTTAAGGATGAAGGAATTAGGTGGGTGAAATAAAAGGGGAAAGGGCACTTTCGACTCCTAAAGTGCGGTGAGATGAAAGCCTTTATAGAGCGGGGGTTGTTGAGTGTTTTATGCGATTTTTACTGAACTCTGGATGACGCTACTGACTCTTCAGCGTTTCTTAAATGATGTTACAGTCTGAAATTAGAGCTTAATAACTTTTACCACGTATGTGATACCTTATGCAAACGAACGCACACTCATGAGCCTTTGAAGATTTTCGCCTTCTCGTTATTTGGCGCGCGTTGAGCATGCTCATACAAGTGTGGAATTCGACGTGTGCCACATGACATACTGACACAATCTGGAAGCGCCTGGAGCGGATTTGACGCGCACGACCTATCTAGTGTTTGTTTGTGATCGCACCACCGCTCTCTCCCCACGACTCATCGTAGCGCCGCCTTCTCCCATGACGCCATGCTTTTTCCAGGATAGGCCATCACGTCAGCGGTGGCAGTGTCCTTCGCAACCCCGTTGACATGACTCTAGACAAGAACTAAGATACCTTACCCACGTCCCCGGCACCCTATCCCCGGCAGACCTTTTTTTAGCGGGGTTCTGGATTCCGATAATACACTGTGGCTCACCCAGGTGCCCTGCTGAAATGGTTGACCACTGAAGTTGGGTATAGTAATCTGGAGCTTCGTCATAATCCCTATGTCAAAATACATGGCTTTTACTCCAGTCTATTTGCGCATCAGTGGATCTGCAGTATTCCTCAATAACGGCCTTCATTGACTTACTTTTCTTGTTCGACCAAATAGAGTAATGTCATCTGCATAAGCTAAGACTATGACATGTGCAGGTCTACAACATGAAACTTGTTATGCGTTCGCTTTTGAGAATGGCTAAGCAAAGCGGTTAAAGGCAGGCAACGAACGACAGGTGCAACAGACGGCATCAATGTCTCATTGACGATGTTATGTAAATTCTTTCAGTGAAGTTTTCATTTACAATGATTCTCACTGTGTAATTAAAATACACCATTCTAACGCCCTCCGCAATTACGGAGCCCACATTGGAATGGTGTAGAATGAGAAACAAACGTGGCGCGATATGCGATCAAAAGCGTTTCGCAAGATCTAGCTTATCATTGCTACGTTTTCTTCCAGCATGTCACAGCATTATACTCCAAGTTATGTGTATGCTACTAGCGATGGACCGGCGTTTGATACCACAAGTTTGATGCGGCCTTACCAGCATGGCAATGACACCTCTCATTCTTTTTCCTAGAATTTTAAGAAACACGTTGTAGAAAAACGTTGCCGAGATTTATCGGACGATAAGAGCTCACCAAGAGACGATTTTCTGATTCCACAGTTTTTGGTATCAGTACTACGTGCGACGTTGTAACCGACAACGGAACGCGGTTTTGCTCCTATGCTTCGACAAAATCCTTAAAAAGGATGTAGGCTAAAGTAGTCTTGAATGTTTTGTAAAAGGTTGCCCCTAGACCATCGGGGCCAGGTGCTTTACCTGGCTTCAGTTCATCTATTGCTTCCTATATTTTTCGCATATATATCGGATGTTCCTGACGAATATTGACTGATTCGTCGAGCTTTGGCAGTAACGGTAGGGACTTAGCATGAAAGTAAATCATGTGCTCTTTGACCATGTCCCAGCAGTTCTTTGAAGTGATCGGGGATGAGTTTTTAAAAGTTTGCTTACATTTGGCTTGGGCACCAGGTACATCAAAATGCATGCTACTACGCATGCATCTGCATTAGCACTGCCTATCATTAAAAATATATCTAGCAGCGCTTGTTGTACGAAATCTCATAACGGCAGTTAGAAAACGCCGGTCATCATTTGATGACCAGCTGGAAATTCATTATTTACCTTGCGTGTGTAGTGCAGCACCTGTTAAGATATTTATGGAGTCATGTGAAATTCATCAACAAAGAAATTTTTTTCCTGACTATTTTTACTTGTTAGCTTCTTTTATTTTTTTACACAACGAAGCTCATCGCAGTCATGTTCACATCATGGATCAATAAAAGTCCATCAATACGACAGAAAGCCCCGAACCCCAAAATAACTCTTTATTTCACGGTCTCAAGCGCCACGTTCATAAAGGTAACAGTCAGCAAAAATATTTTTTTCCTGCTCACATCAGCTGTGTTTTCGAGAAGGGCGAGGCAATTCACTTTCTTTTGAATAAGCCTCCTTTATCTGTCTGCGCTGCTATAAAGAGCTCACGGATTTAGCGCAATTAAAATATACTTTAATGGTCAGAGACTGCGATGGATTTTAAGAGCGTTAGCTCTCACTATTTCCGTTTGACAGGTTTTCGTCCGTTTCATCGTCGCGCTCAGACTGAAGATGGCGGCCAAGTCACCGGATCATAGCTGCAGTGTCGTAAATATTATTACGTGACAATCTACACCATAAAGTCCACCACCTGGTCCATCAAGGATGACGTCAAGATTCCCGAAAACTACGAATGGTTACTCTATGGCATACAAATTGTTTTTTGAGTTAAATCCTGACATGTACGTCAGATTGTGACAGGTGACCTTTGTCCTCGAAAATATGACGAAGGGCAACTTTCAGGTGGCCGTGGCGGGAGAGCCAATGGTCGTTGAAAGATGCGGTGAAACCAAACTAATCGATTTTTTCGTGGTATACGTGGCGTTTTCAGGTTTGAGGATTTAGGATTAAATTCTGTAAATCTCGAACTAATGCTCTAAATTTATGCCTGCGGCAGTCAAGCTCTTTCTTTATTATATTCTTCGATTGAAATGACAGACACCTATTTCTTTTTGTCCTGCCCTAAAAGGATAACTCAAAGTGCCATTGTATCCAATAATACTCTGCTCAAATCTGACACAGTTGGACGACAACCGGGCGAAACCGGGATATTTTTTAACTTTGAATAAATGAAAGGAATGAGATGCAACTAACGATTTATTTCAATTTAAGGTAATGCGCAGGATGAACAAATTTTTTTATGAAGAGGCCCCAGTGTTTACATGTACCGTAAATAGAGCAGTAACTTTTCGATAGCACCGAATATATTAGGCTATCCACAAAAATTCAAAAAGAATTCAATTTATTTTCAAGAGCGCTTCCACTTGACGCAGCTTTCACAGCCCTTGAATGACACGAAATCGTCAATCAACGTATTAAAATGATTGTATATAAGAATAAGCTTTGCTATGTAGAAGATTTGCTTTGCCCAGAGATGAAGCACTTGAAATTGATTTTCACTGTTCATTTATTTCACTCAGATATTTTCAAAGTGCGAGGAACGTATTCGAGGAAAATATGAAAGATAAAATGACAAAGCAAGCCCATTCAATTTTCTCATCTTCGCAGTGTCTGCCAACATTTTGTCTTTTTTTCTAGCGCTCGTAGTGACCGGCTGCACTTAAAGTGTAATCTTATTTAGTGTTTATTCTGCCCGGATGAAATACAACTTTGTTCTTGCAACGAAGTAGGAAGCTTAGAAAATGATATATTTATTAATGATTGCAGACGGACAGCCTTATATTTTTAGCCCAAAGCTTTTTGCTGGCAGTTCCTCCAGTTTGATTAATATGACTGAAGTTTTGAGAGTTAGTATACACTACTCGCGCTGTACTAATCTGAGAAGATGCTACAGCTCATTTAATTTGCTAAGCAAGAAAAAGCGTTGCGTGTGGCGGGCATATCCTGCTTATTACAGCCTGGCTCAGTACGTTTTTTTTTTTTTTTTTTTGTAGTGGTAGGCACTGCCTGGCTACTGGTCGGAGTGGCCCTTACACGCGCCATTCGACACCAGTGGCAAAATCCTACTATTCCAGTTCCCGACAAATGGCCACTCTGCAAAGAACCTGCTTGCGACATCACTGTCCGTCATCTTATATGGACCTGCCCAGGAACATCGCATGTTGAAGAGAATTTTATTTTTCATAAACATCTGCAGAACACAAGTGTATCCGTCTGGGGCCTTAGCAGACAAAAATCAATCATTCTAGAGGTGTTCAATCACGTACATATACAGAAATATACAGTGCGAGACCATTCTGTAAAAAGCTGAACTTTCACTTACTAATGGCTCTCATTTCCACTTATGAATAACGAACAACATTTATGCACGGAGTTTATGTGACTTCTTGCACATGGCTGCACTCCATACATTTCTGTGACTCTACCACCACCTTTTATGCCGTGTGGCAAACTCAGCTCCATGAATAAATAAATAAATAAATAACACTTGCCTGGCTCAAAACACTTGAGATTATGAGATTATGACAGAGAAGTTGTAATTATCATGGTATAGCTGTATAAAACATAACAATACTAGTAATTGGTTCACAGGAAGGGAAAGGAGGAGTATCTGTCACAGTTCTTTCTGTGGACACCTGAACCGTGCTGCAAGGGAAGGGAAGAAAGTGGGAGTGAAAGTAGAAAGGGAGAAAAAGGAGCCCTAGTGGAGGGATAAGGAGGAATTTTGATCACCTGGGGATCTTCGTGCGCTGACATCGCACAGCATATGGACGTCTCTTCGTTTCGCCTCCGTCGAAACGCAGCTGCCGCGGTCGAGATCGAACCAGGGTACTCCGGCAAAGTAGTCGGGCGTCTTACCACTGCACCACCCTATTTGTGTTTTTGGCTTATTGGTTAAGGGCGAGGTTGGCCGGGTTCTCAGCCCGAGACTCCGTTGGCTGATGCCGCTGCCCAAGCTCTCGCAAGGTCTCTTGAGTAGTAAGGTTGGAGCAGGACTGGGCCACCTCCCAATCCGCCCACGTTGTGTTTTCTTTACGGGGTAATGACTGCGTTAATAAGCACCTGATCAGTATTAGATATTGGGGTGCGTGCTCTAGAGGTCGGTTTCATTTCTCCTTCACGTAAATATCATGCACAGTCAAGTACGCAATTGTTTGAGAAATACTGGTTTTCTGGGTAAGTTAAGGGAAGAAAATATCTTGTCGGCAAGTAATCAGCTTATCGCTGCTCCTTCGCCTTGTAAGCCTTAAGCTTTATCTGGCCTTAAGCCTTATATGGCCCCGAAACCTTATATATTGGAAGGGGTGGAAGGCGTTGTCGAAGGAAAAACACTCAGCTGCTATGATAGAGGACTTGGAGTCGCAAGAGGCGTCGCCCGTTTCCGTCATGGGCAAGCTCAAGTGCTCGTCACCAACTTCATCGAAGAATACCGGCACCTGAACAAAGGGCATGACGTTTGCTCTGCTAAACGAGCTAGCGGACACCGGAGATATCTTCGCCCTCCCCAGCCAAACTGAAGACGGTACACCCAACCGAGAAAAGGAGCCCACGTTCGACATCAACGCAGCTTTATCCCAAGACAGAAAAGGCCGGATTCGAACCTGCTTGAAAGCTACAGCGAGTATTTTTCTTCAGCTTCGAAGATGCGATAAACTTCGTTAGCAAAGCAACGCAACGTCACAGAAGAACACGGTCGATCGCTACGCCAAAGCCCCTACTGTGTATCGCCCCGAGAACGCCAGGCCATAAGTGATCAAGTTGATGAAATGCTTCGTGATGACGTGATTCAGCCATCGAAGAGCCCCTGGGCGACACCAGTCGTTCTGGTGAAGAAGAAAGACGGGACACTTCGCTTCTGCGCCAGGACGGATCTAGAAGATTCCAGCTGCTCGCGTGTGTTTCTACAATGTTCCAGGTCATGCTAGTACCATCTGCGGCTCTATCTAGAACTTTTCGACGATCGACGAGCACGTTTGTTGCTATCTCCGCCGCCAAGTTGCTTAGTTCTTTTGCGGGCGCAAATCAGCCCATTAAAGAGTTTCTTTTGTGCAATCACCGACTCTTCATTTGTGTCATCGACCTTGTCACCACCACATGACATATTATCGCCGTGGTAACTTCTCCACTAAAGCAGGAATGTCAACATGAAGCATTGCATTACGCTACTGTCTCTTCCTGCAAGAACACCGGCGATCTTCATTTGATTAGCATTTGAGAAATGTGTGCGATATAGCTGGCGCTAACAATATTGTAACGTGGCGACAAGCTAGAAAACGACACATGGCGAAAGGGTGAAAGATGATATAATGGCTGGCCTAACCCGAGGGGTCCTCTCACGCCACTGGCCATCTTCTTCTTCTCAACAATATGATTGATCTCTCATGATTAGCCTAAACATTGGTTAAACCTGTGAGTTTCTCTTGCTGTGGCACAAAAATATTGTATCGAGTAATTTCTTCCCTTAGATATATATGTACTGCAAAAAAAAAAAGAACCTAATGATAAAGCATCACGGAAGTTCTCATTGCTTAGCATATCTTAGAAAGTTTAATTATATTTTCTTCACCTGTATTGCGTTCAATCTGCTTAGAGTAAGCTTACGTGATATTACAATACATTTAGAAACCACAGCATTTTCAAAAATACACTTCATTGCACGCAGTGTGTCAATTGCACATTCAAGTCAGTGCACGTTAAAGAACACTAGGTGGTCGAAATTTCCGCAGTCCTCCACTACGGCGTCTCGCATAGCCTGAGTCGCTTTGGGACGTTAAACCCCACAAACCAAACGAAACCATTCAAGTCATTGCTTCAGTCGTGCAGAGTGGATAACGGCTGTGGCACGGTACCTCTTTCAGACTGCACGAGCAGTCATACCAGCTGAGGCCGCAACGAAGTCAGAGTTAAGTATTCACATCTGATACTGCTAGCAAGAGATACTTCAGATTTAATTTAAAGTAAAAAAAAGTCTATGATTCCCGTTACAAACCAAACTTTTGCCTTTGGTTATCCACTGACTATATTATCCCCCTTCACATGAAAGGTACTACCCATAATCCTAGTCTTGTAGATTTTAGACTATAATGCCATTACCTCGAGTTTGTTGCCTGACCCCACACTGCTGGCTTCCTGTCCTTGAAAGTTATAGACATCATTTTCCGTTCCATAGCTCTACGCACTGTCCTAACATTAAGTGGAATCATTTTTCCTAGCTTCCAGATTTCTGTCCCGTAAACGTGTACCGGTAAGATAAAGCTGTTGTATGGGCTACTGATAAGCTGCTAGTCATGATCTGCGAGTACTTGCTGAATAAAAATGCGCGAAGTTTGTGAAGACCAAAATGCTGACAAACCTGAAATACATCACTGTTTTATCTAGTAACACTATTCATAGAAAGAACTTTATTCTCTGCTATTCAAAAGGACTAGGGAACAGGCTTTTGCCTATTTACAAGTGCGCTTGTGATTTTTTTGGCGATATAGTGCTGACTCCGGAAGTAAAAACAAATATTTTTATTGCGATAGCAATACTGCGCCAGGTTTCGAGACGTGCGTAGCTCACGGCCGGTCGCCATGGTCGACCTTCAAGTGGCCTTGACAAATAGATTGTGGGTGTCCAAGATCCAGTGGTGTCCACCCGAAGTATACAGCGCCTTCCTTTCCCGAAATATTTGTCAAGAGAGTAGAATGTTTTTATTTAAAACGGCAGATAAAGGAGCTCCGGCCCTCCGTAGCTTAGGATAGATGGCCTCAGACGCAGGCCGGCAGTCGTTGTTGGCCGGTGGCGTCCCAAGTAAGCTGGGTGGCGGCTAACTGAAGCCCAAGGTCCGTGCTGCGCAGCATGGGCTCCCAGAGTTGCGGCGTCATATTTATGCCCCTCCAGGGAGGAAAGGGACAGTCCCAGCTGATGAGTTCGAATGTCTCTCTCTCGAGTAACAGTTTATACATTATTCTGAGCGTTCTCCTGGGAGCATATGGCTCACCAGGAGCGGGTGTGGAAATGTCCCAGTCTAAAGGCAACGCCAGGCGGTGGCCTGCCTGCAATTTGTCGTAGGGGTTGGAGGAGTAGCCACCTGCCTACTCAGTCGATAGTGCTGTAGAATTTCGGTGTAAGATTTGGCACACTCTGCGCTTCCCGCTCCAAGCCGCTCCTCTCTGCCGCCGGCTCGGTAATAGAGCCCTCGAGCCAGGGCATGGGCGGATTCGTCAAGAATCACTAGTTAAAGTGTGGGTGTCCACTATTGCACGGTGTCCACCCAAAGTATACTGCGTATTCCTTTCTCCAAACATTCGAAGAATGATAGTTTGGTTTGGTTTGTGGGGTTTAAGGTCCCAAAGTGATTTAGGCTATGAGTGACGCCATAGTGGAGGACTCCGGAAATTTCGACCAACTGGGGTTCTTTAACGTGCACTGACATCGCACAGCACATGGACGCCACTCCGTTTCGCCTGCATCGAAACGCAGCCGCCGAGGCCGGGATTCGATCCCGCGTCCTTGGCAACAATAGACGAGCGCCTTAACCATTGCGCCACACCGGAGGGGACAAATTCGAATAATAAGACGAACGCTTGGTCACCGGTAGCTAATGCTTTCGCTCCAGATTCGGTTCAGCAGCATTGAACCCTTCTCATTTATATGTGGGCTGGTAGCTTACGCTCTCGCGTCATATTCTTAAAGGATGAGCTTAAGTGTCCCCAGCAAATGTAGCAGATTACACTGATAGGGCATGTTAGGGGAATATAGTAGCAGGCGACAGAAGCTTCCGCCGTTGCTACCGCCATTCAACTAGGGTTAACCAGAGTTAAATCACAACTAATTTCTTTTTTTATTTCACCTTCATCAATAATAGAAAAACGAAATGCTTGATGTTTTCCTTCTTCGCAGTGCCTGTTGGTTCTCACTTTATGCAAATGATAACAAGCCGGTCATTTTAACAATGCTATTTTGTCAATTATGTTAACAATTGCCTCGAATCTGACAGTTTTATGTCACAAGTCACACGCATTACTAGAGGTTAAACATTCCCCATTAAACCATCTTCCGCGTGGCACTCGCTTTAACGCAGGATGTTCAACTTCTGTTGTTACTGCCAACTGCTGTGCTGGTAAATGCGCCAAGGTTAGGCTAAATGCGACATAAATGGTTTATGAAGTATATCGACGATTGAAGAGCACACAGGTCACACGCATTACCAGAGGTTAAACATTCCCCATTAAACCATGTTCCGCGTGGCACTCTCTTTAACGCAGGATGTTCAACTTCTGTTGTTACTGCCAACTCCTGTGCTGGGAAATGAGCCAAGGCTAGGTTAAATGCGACATGAATAGTTTATGAAGTATATCGACGATTGAAGAGCACTCGCCGCAGTTACGCCGACGGAACATGATTGATTGATTGGTTCACAGGAAAGGAAAGGCGCAGTATCTGTCACACTTGTAGCTGTGGACACCGCACGCGAAATTTGGAGATCGTGTGTTTGAATACCTCTGACTGCTAGTGGCATTATTTGTTAACATCAATTGTGTTGGGGATTGCATTAAAATAAATTGGTTCACAGGAAGGGAAAGGCGCAGTAACTGTCACACTTGCTCTGTGGACACCCGAACCGCGCCGTAAGGGAAGGGAGGAGGGTGGGAGTGAAAGTGGATAGAGAGAAAGAGGAGCCGTAGTGGAGGGCTACGGAGTAATTTCGACCACCTGGGGATCTTTAACGTGCGCTGACATCGCACAGCACACGGACGAAACTTCGCTTCGCCTCCATCGAAACGCAGCCGCCGCGGTCGGGTTCGAACCCGGGAACTCCGGCACAGTAGTCGGGCGTCTTACCACTGCATTAACATTTTACCTTGATCAGCAACGCAAAAAAATGCGTTTTCAGTTGGTGCCCAAATCTATTAATTCCGTCAATCTTTGTTCACTGCTTATTTTAATAATATTAGGTTGATAACCAGCAACACTTACTTTTTCAGTTAATCTCTTTTCTTACTGTTCTATCTAGAGTGCCGCATCCTGCTAACTGTGAAAATTAATTGTTTCCATCTATTTTTTTTTTTTTTTCAAATCGATATGCCTGTACTTAAACCCTATGAAAATATTTGAAACTATAGCACGTTTTTAAAGAAATATTCAGGGAACAGCGAAACACAGCGCGAAGAAGTAACACGAAGCGCAATTAATTCCGACATTTTACTCCGTAGCCCTCCACTACGGCTCCCCTTTCTGTCTTTCCACTTTTACTCCCACCTTCATCCCTTCCCTTACGGCGCAGTTCAGGTGTCCATATAGCAAGTGTGACAGATACTGTGCCTTTCAATTCCTGTGAACATATTATTATTATTCCGTGAATACTTTTATATGTTTTGTTTATGTTGGTTTTCGAACAAAGGAAGACGCCATGTTGGCATCAGGGGATTTTGCTCAACCTTTTTATTCCGAGAGTGCTTTCGTATCTTTGTTAAACTTGGCGTATGGGGATAGAAAGAGCAGTATCTTGTTTCTCAGTGGACACCTATACTTCTCAGAAGCGCGTATTGCACCGGTTCGAATCCTTATCTTGCAACCTGACTAGAAACAGAATACTAAATGGAATGCTAAAAAGTGGACACTGTCCTGAACGCTGCCCAAAGCACGGTTGCGTGACAATTTCGATGCGAGGTCACTTGTCTATTTTCTTCGACACAGTATTTCTCAATTTGGGTTGCATCTACGGCAAGGCAACGACGAGTGCCAAATGACCTAAATACGCTTCTTGTAAAATGTTTCAGAGTTTTCTGTCTCAGGGGTGCGCGAAAATTTTCATTTTTTTTGTTAGTGTGGACCACGTATTTATTCTTCGAAGCAGCAAATTTTTACTCGTGATATTTGGCAGGGGAGACCAGGTGAATGATTTCGTAATGTATTTTCACAGCAGATGCCTACGCTATTTAAAGATCTGAAGATTAATTGTGGAGGTTTCCCAGCTATGCTAAATTATTCAAGGGCTGGAGTGTACCTTATGTGATTAGGTTTGGTTTGGTTTGTGGGGTTTAACGTCCCAAAGCAATTCAGGCTATGAGAGACGCCATAATGGAGGAATCCGGAAATTTCGACCACCTGGGGCTCTTTAACGTGCACTGACATCGCACAGCAAGCGGACGCCTTGCTTTTCGCCTACATCGAAAAGCGGCTGCCGAGGCCGGGATTCGATCCCGCGTCCTTGGGAACAGTAGAAATCATAGTCAAATAGGCATTGCCAAAAAGATGGTGGTTGGAAAAGTGCGTAGGTGGATATACTGTGTTAAATAATGCATAAAATATCGGCAAAGTCAGTTGTCTCTTTCGAGTTTCGCGCGAAATGTCTATTCTCCACACTGGTGCACAATGCACTCGTGCACACTCGTGCACGGAATCTGGTGTTCACGAATGCAGTTCATTGCGCACAACAAAAACTATTGTATATAGTCGAGCGCCGCAATCACTACGCCACCCCGGCGGGGTCCTTATGTGGTTAATGTTCAGCGGCGTACGCTGCCTTTAAATTTAAAAGCCTCCTATCCGAGAATTGTAGAAAGTACTGAAATAACATTTTTGCAGAGAATTTCTGTTTGTTGAAGTTCAAGTTGCTTCTTTCATTGTCTCTGGTAATAGTTTTTTCTCACAAGCGAGATGCAAATACAAAAAAATACAAACGCCTATCAAAGAAATCTGAATTCTCGGGTATTCTTAAATTGAGCGCACGGGCGTCGGAAACAGTTCCCTCGAATAGCAGTCTTAAGGCGCGAATCACATTGCTGCACAAGGAAATGTAAGCTCTTAGCAGTTCTATCGCTTAATACTCCGCGCTCCCAGCCGACCTCTGGACAGGCGCACACACTTAGACGGCCATGTGATTTCTTAATGGGTCTTGCTTTTTATATGGACAGCATTTTTTGTGCTTTTGCTAGGCCAAAATAAAGCGCGCACCCAATCGAATGCAGTTCTGAAAGCCGTCATAGCATCCGCTCCGCCCTGCCCGAATTTCTTCACACCCGCGTAAACCTTTATTCCGTCGTTTTCGAAGCCACAGCGGGAAAGGTGAGAATAAAAACATTTCTTCGTTCGATAGATGGAGACTAGGAAGGGGAGTGAATAAGTGCCTGCTGCCGACTCTGAAAGGAAATTAAAGTGATAAAAGTGATATATGCCTGAAGTTATTTGGGCTCCCGTTAACGAGAAACTGATGTCGCGTTAAGAGGTTCTATTGAACTGCGCCCAGTGAATTGCCCCGTATTCGCAACTTCAGGCTGAGACTCGAACGTCTGCCGCACTGTCCGTGGTTGCAGCTACGCGCCAGCGAATGTCAAGAGTTCGAAATTAATAATGGTTTACCTGCAGCTTTGTGCATATTTAGTGCTGTGCGCGAACCTTCGCTTTTTTTTTTTCTTTTTTCTTTAGGACCAGAACCCTCCTTTTTGGGACGCTCTTTTATTTCTGAACAGTGATTCTGCCAATGTACTCACTATTTTCACACCATTCTTTTTTGAACACGTAAGAAATGTTTTCCTTAGAAAAGTCATGCAGAAGAGCTGCAGTGTTTGACTACAATGCTCAAATAATTTCCAGCGTTACTAACTACGAATTAAGATAATTATGACAAGCAGCGAAAAACGTGAACACATCACCAATCTTTATAAACCGGTTTACATTGTTGACATGTCAAATAGACTGCAGCAAATCTGCTGCGATCCTTGGTGCACTGACATTTGCTTTCTTTGTTATATGTGATATATATCGGAGCATGCAGACATGGACTATGTCTTCAAAAAAAGTACCTAAAACGTTGGCGTCACTGCGACGCAAAGTTTTTTAAATCTGTCCTATGCGCCACATAGTGGGGCCGAAGTATTATGCATAGTAATGACAATGTCCAGATCTTCGGCGTGAGCGATATTTTGCAAATATGAGTAACCGTACTTATTTTGCGACGCGAATAAGGAATTGAGGTCACAACTGCCTTGTGATCAGATAAATTGTAGTAGCCTCCCATTGCTCATCCGTTTTAAGCAGGAAAGAATAATAAACGCGAGAAACAAAATTCACTACGAGAAGTGCAATCGTTAACGACTTCTTTTATTTCAAAAGATAGGGCGAAGAACTCACTAGACACCGCTACCTCATAACATTCAGCGGGTAACTTTGGCCAGTCGATACCAGGTGAGTTGAAGTCACCAAACCGCATAAGATTAGACGTAGAAAGATTGTGCTGCATGGAAATGCTAAGGTTGGGCAGATGATTAATGCAATAGCCAGGACGAGGTTACCATATGCCGATTATTATCGACTCGCGTGCTAAATTATTCCCTCATCTCACTAATTCAATATCTCATGGAGCAGAATGTACGAAAAAAGTAAGGAGGGTCACATAAGAATGGCGCCTATTCCACCTTTGTCGAAATGGTGGTCTGACCGAAATACATTGAAGCCTGGCGAGACTATCTCGGTATGTAGTAAATTTTTATGCCACGATGTTTCAGTGAGCCATAGGAGGTAAAGGAATATGAAGAAATCACCGAGAACAGGTTTTGAAACTTTTTTGGTTTCATGAATGAATCTTCAAGATTCTAATACTACTAAGATTGGCAGGAGGGCCACGATGAAATCCAATATACTGAGTGGCATTGTTTGGGTTTTACTGACCTGCATTGGAACGCACAGCTAATCAAATATCCCTTTTTTGTTTAACTCTGTGCTCACACATTCCGGATTACATACACTTGTAAGCTTTCGTGTTATGTTCAGCATTAAAGACTAACTCCCCTAATCAGTTATCTCTTGATTTGAGCAACTATTTTGTCACACGTACTTATTTGCGTACAGTAGTACGCTCGCACGCTATGTTCGCTGTTATAGAGACAATTCAGTTCATCAATAATCTCTCGATTTGTGCAAAGCTTTCCTTACACGTACCTGCGCATACAGCCGTAAGCTGCCACGTTATATTCAATAGTCAAGACAACTTTGGTAGCCAATAATCTCTTAATTGGTACAAAATCTTTGTAACCGCGCTGCTGACGGCAGCGCCACCAAAAGTATGGTGGCGTATCTGGTTGTGCGGTTTTCTCTTTCGAAAACACTTTAAAAGCGAATCAAGGAAAATTAAAGAATTAAAGTAGCTGTAATTTACTGAAAGCGAAACAGTAAGCCACCTTATGTTTATATAAAGACAAATCCCTTCTCTGTATGATGCTCACGCATAATCATAAAATGTTTGTTCTCTTCAGAAGCTGCAAACAGATAAAATATTAGTTGAAACGAGAGGAAACACTATGGCGATACCATCTCCTATAACCTGACTTTGTTGATCAATTAAAATATGAATTTCGCGTTAAACTGCGATTTCATCTCTCGGTACTGCCACCAAGTGGTGAGAATTACCAGAATAAGTCAACATTCTTATACCCTACTCCGGCATTAAACTGTCTCTTCACGTGTTCCATCAATTTTTATTCCTTCACCCGTAAATGTACTACGTAACAAAAGCTTTAATTCAGCGTTCTCCCATTTTTACTTGTACTGAATCTTGTGTTCAGCATATAGCTGCTGGTAGCAGCTGCTGGAATGGCACATATCTACCGTTGGCAAGGCTGCGTTGCATACTCAAAGGGGGAATATTTTACTTATTCATAAATGTCCCCATCATTTTCTCTTGCTCATGTCCCACCCGGAACATCAATGTCAAAATAACGGCCCTTTTATGTACTCGTTCATTAACTTACTGTGTCTTCCCTTCAACGCTCTCGCTCCTGACGGATCTGTTCTCGGAATTATTTAGGGTCTAAGACCTGTGAGTGATGGCTGCACATTCCCGGCCGAAGCGTTATGCACTCGCAACGTTGGCTAGGGATACTCAATCTCCGCTGAATCTTGTTCGATTTCTTTGGCCCTTACTGCAGTTTTATTTTCCTTGCTCACGAGTGTGCCAGCTTTCTCCGTCAGTGTGTTTCCTATGAAGTGTCCCAGCGTCATACTCATTCCGCACAATCAGTTACTCTGTTCGGAGGAAAATGAACTGCGAAAATACTTACAACGGCTTTTTAACACGCCCAGAATAGATAAACATGGTGGCCGCTTTTTGATGGATGCAAAACATTAGAAGCGTTAACACTGCTGAACCGAATGTGGGGAGAGAGCTTTCGCTCGGGCGACCAAGCGCTGCAACGGACACAAGCAGCATACTTTTGAACTCATCAAAGTTTAACATTCAATGCAATCAAATAAATATTTGCTTTGCTCGATACAAAGCTTTGTCTCCGCAGCCAAAGAACGTATGCAAATTTGACCTGCTGCGGTGGCGCAGTGGTTACCGGTGCTCAACGACTGTACCTGAGTACTTGGGTTCGAACCCTACTACCAGTGGCTGCTTCGCGACGGAAGCTGAAAAGGAGTGGTCTCCGTGTTGTTCTGGCAGTAGAAAGAAGGAAAAGATGATGCACGGGCCTGCTACTGGCTCTGTGGCTCAGCCACCTAATAATAATTAGTAATTGGTTCACGGGAAAGGAAAGGCGCAGTATCTGTCACACTTCTTTCGGTGGACACCTGAACCGCGCCGTGAAGGAAGGGGGAAGGTAGGAGGTAAAGTGAAAGGAGAGAAAGAGGAGCCGTAGTGGAGAGCTACGGAGTAATTTCGACCACCTGGGGATCTTTAACGTGCGCTGACATCGCACAGCATACGGACGCCTCTTCGTTTCGCCTCCATTGAAACGCAGCCGCCGCGGTCGGGTTTGAACCCGGGTACTCCGGCACAGTAGTCGGGCGTCTTACCACTGCACCACCCCGGCGGGACTCAGCCACCTCCGCTACCTCATGCGGATAGACGAAAGTGGAGCAAAAAGAAAAAAGAAGAGCGAGACGCGGCCGCAACAGCCGTCGTCCAACACCTAAGCGGCGGCGGGTACAATGACGGCCTACAACAGAAAAACATTCGGTCGCAGGCTAGCATCATGCCTTCCAAGCAGTCACTTGCAAGGATGGCATGATCTTGTATCTGTGTTATGGAGGGAATCTCCGGCGCTGCCTTCATTATTTTGACAGATACGGCAATGACGTCTCCTCGTTAACAAAGAGGCGTTTGTGTACGGTGCAATGTCTGTGCGTGTTAGAGATCCCCAAGTGATCGAAGTTACTCCGGAGCCCTCCAACACGGAAGCCCTATCTCTCTTCCCCTCCCACCTCGCTACAACTAAAATAAGAAACCCGAATGCCCACTCGGAAAATATTAAAAACTTTAATTAGACGAAAGGAATTCTCCCGGCGTGGGTGGTGCTTTCAGTTCAGGGCCCCAGTCCCCAGTGGCCTTTGCCGTCTTGCGCGCTCTGCCGATCAGTTTGAGCTGGTCATCAGGCGTCGAGCAGGACAGCGCAGCCTCCCACTGCTCCGGTGTTGGTGTAACAGTCACTTCCAGGGGGCGGGGAGTAGGTGAAGGGTGGCTGTTCCTGGCTCTACAGGGCTGGGACGGTAGGTCAACGCCGCTTGCGGCGGGGGCTAGCTAGCCACTGAATGTTTATTGGTTGTAGGCCGTCATTGCACCCGCCACCACTTAGGTGGTAGGCGACGGCTGTTGCAGTGCGCGTCTTTCTCTTCCTCTTCTTTTTCTTTCTTCTCTACTTTCTCTCTTCTGGCCGCACAAGGCAGCAGATGTGGCTCAGCAACAGAGCCAGCAGGAGGCCCGTGCATTTTCGTTTCCTTCTTCCAGCCACAACAACCATAACTGTGTTTTAAAAGCATCTGTGTTATTAACGCAAAAGCGTTACCTCGCTTTGTTCACAGATTTCTGTCTGCAGACCCTGCCTACAGACCATATCCTCAGACCGCGACCGCGAAATCGTGACCGCAGCAGTTGAGGGTAATTGAGGAGTGGTAGAGGTAAATGAGTGGTGCCAATCGATAGAGGCTGACGGAATGTTTCTGCAGAAAAAATATTTATGCCAATAAGTCATTAGGTAATTATTACGATAACTGGTTCACAGTAAGGGAAAGCCGCAGTATCTGCCCCACTTGTTCTGTAGACACGTGAACTGCGCCGTAAGGGAAGGGAGGAAGGTGGGAATGAAAGCGGAAAGAGAGAAACGGGTGCCCAGTGGATATGACGTCAGGGATGTGATGTCACGCAAACGGAAATACGCCGAAAAAGGGCATAGGAAGGGATTGGTGCGCAATTTGAAAGTAACAACGACTAAAAGCGGTCAAGAAGTGAATTAATGTGAGGTAGAGGATGTGACGTCACGCAACCGGAAGTAGAACCAAAAAAGGTCACAGAAAGGGATTGGCGCGCAATTTGAAAGTACCAAAGAATATTGGGCAATCAAGAAGTGAATTAAACTACTAGAAGCAACCAGAAGCAACCAACAGAAGCATCCGTGCTTTCGCATTACTTCAATGTAGATTCTGCAGTGCTGTTTAATTTTTATGTAATACCTTTGTAGTTGCATCATTAGCATTGCTTTTCTGTGAACCTCTCGTCTGTGCACTTTAAGTGTTCTTGTAAATTTCTCCGTATCCGCTCTTGCTGTGTATAAAGTTTTTTGTTTGTTATTTCTGACTCCGACCCTTACTCTGGCTTGAACCGGGGAATGCTGGGCACCAAACGACCAGCTCCTTCTCTCACTACAAGGTAGTTGAATTCCGGCCGAGCTTGCCACGCAAGTCGAAGGCATCTCCTTTGCGACCGGGACAGCAACCCCCCCCCCCCCCCCCCCCCCCCCCCCTCACTCTTGGGGTGTCTGGGAGTGTGCGCACCATTAGGGGGTATCGTTAATAATCCTCTAAATATTAACCGGCGCCGACGTTTTCGTTTGCTTTCTTTCCTATTTTCTCTTCTGTCCGAGGCAGCGGAGGTGGCTGAGTTACAGAGCCAGTAGCAGGCCGCGCATTTCCTTTTCCTTCATCCTTCAAACTCAACAACAACGGTCAATAAGCCTTGACAAGTCAAGATAAACCGTTGAAGATCCGAGATAAGCTAATATAGACCAAGGAAAAACCGTGACGACTCAAAATATACGAAGCTCACGCTACTTATATCCAGGCACAGCAGAGCTAAGCCACTTAAATATTTCCTGCTAACTTTTAACGTACACTCAAATCACACAGCGCATGGACGCATTCACGTTTCGCCTCCATCGCAACGCGGAAGTCATGGTCGAGTTGGAATCGGGAAACTCTGAATCGGTTTATGGGAAATTAAAGGCACAGCACCTGTCGCATTTTGTTTTCTAAGAACACCTGTCCCAAGATCTAAGGGAAGGAAGGAAAGTGGGAGTGAAATCGGAAATAGGTTTCGTAGTGGAGGTCTGAGCAATTTCGACCGCTGGGGTACTGCAGCGAACTGACATCGTATCCCCGTTCCTCTTCAATACAACAATGCGAGGCCTCCCGCCGCGCCTCGACGCCATACCACATATCAAACACTCGCTGTATGCAGACATTGCCATCTGGACAAGCTCTGGCGCGGACGGGGACATCGAGACCTCCCTTCAAATGGCAAGTGACACTCTCCAGGCCTTTGTCAAAGCCAACGGTCTTTCTTGATCGTCCACAAAATCAGAATTACTGATCGTCAGAGACAGGAGGGTGCGCTGGCCCATCCAAGACTTACCTGAACTGATCGCGCTCCGCCTTGGTAAGATTCTCATACCTTCCGTCTCGACCATCCGTGTCCTCGGTACGATGGTGCAGAATAACACCTAAAACACGGAGGCTATAAAACGTCTCCGGGCTGCAGCCCATCAGATTAACGGCCTCATTCGGCGCATGACCACTCGCCGCCGAGGCATAAAAGAGGAGGACCTTTGTAGGATAAACCAGGCCTTTCTAATTAGCCTCATTGTCTATGCCTACCCTTACTCCACTTAAGCTAGAATGATGTGGAAGCAGTGGACAGCATAATCCGGCGGCGCTAGGATTGCTCCACTATGCTAGTGTACAGCGACTGCTCCACCAGGGTATCTACAACACTCTTGAGAACTTATCGAAGCTCATAAAATCGCCCAAATTCACCGCCTCTCACGAACCAGGTATGGACGCCTTATACTTGACCGCTTACACGTAACTCCTATCGGGGATACACATGACGCAGCTTCCCTTGCTATAAGAGTCTCAGCCGCTTCACGGTTAAACCCATTCTTAAGAATATGCTGGCTAGGCGCCACGACGCAAGCCGTCGAATCAAGGCCGAGACACTTGACGCCAATTACCTTATAGACGACCACGCATGCTACGTGGATGTAGCGAGACAAAGTGACAATCTCATTGTCACCTGCGTAGCCACGCCACACTCCACGCTTCTTACTGCTACGACGGATGGCGCTCCCTCTCCCACCGCGGCGGAGAAAACTGCGATCGCGTTGGCCATCACCGATCCGCGTACGCACCCGGTCCTTAGTGACTGTAAACTAGCGATTCAAAATGATTCGGAAGGCCTTGCCTGCCCTACCGCCGCGCACATACTCCGTGGCCGCACTCCCGATCACAAAATCCACTCAGTCTGGGTAACCGCCCACGTGGGGAACTCTGGACCGAAGAGGCCGACCGACTAGCCCGAGGTCTAATAAAACGGGCGGGCAACTCCATGGGCCCACAGGCCTTCGTCGACTCCCTCTTCATTTTTTCCGAAATAATTAACCTACACAGAGAGATGAGACGACGCTTCCCGCCTCCCCATCCTGACCTTGACAAAGCGCAGGCTACCAAACAAATTCTATCCTCAGCTATTAGAGATTGGCACTGATTGCGGACGGGGACTAAGACCGTATTTGCTCTAATTGCGACTATGCAGTAAGGGGCACATTGGCCCACACCCTTTTGGTGATGTAGGGGAAGGCCACTCCCTCGTACCTTACTGCCAGCTCCATTCAGAGGAGAGCTGGGACCAACTTCTTACCTGCTCAGACAAGAAAACTGAGCTTGCGCTTGTCTCATGGGCCCAGAGTCCGCCCCTCCCCTTGGGGGCCACGCCAGGCCGACATGCCGTAATGATCACAATCTTTTGGCAATAAAATTTGTTTCTCTCTCTCGCTCAACTACATCGAAACATCTGGACTGATGTAGCCGAGAGTCCTAGCCGTCTCAATGACGGTGGCACATAACGGGTATACGTAACTCTGAATGTCTAGAACTGCAGCGGCGCAAGTGGCTGCGCATATTACAATACATGCCTTACAACTACTCTAATATATAGCTTCAATATCTGATAAATGTTATGTGCATTGGAAAAGGCCGAGCTCTGAGTTGTGTCAGCGCAGGCATCTGAAAAAGCATTTCAGTTCAGCAAACAATTGTTTGCCTCTTTGCTTGTACACTTATTCGTGTTTTTTAGCATGGGAACTAGGCACTAGATTGTGTTTGAACGACTTCGCAGCGGTTACCCGTACAACCGTTGCATGTTTACTTTTTGATTGCAATGCTTCATTGCACGCTATATAAATAAGTTGTGGTTTTACTCTGGTTAACCCTTGTTGAATTGCGATAACAACGGCGGAAGCTTCTTTTGTTTAAGGTGCTGCTATTTCAAAGCGAAAGAAAACATTACTTCGGCGAGCAGTGGTTGTGAGTAATTGGGAAATGGTAGAGGTTAATGAGTGGTGTCAATCGATAGAGAGTGATGTAATGTTGTTGTCAAAAAAATAATTAAGCCAATAAATGAATTAGGTACCACACTAGTTCTGCGGACACTTGATTGATTGATTTATAGTAAGGTAAAGGTGCAGTACCTATATCACTTATTTTCTGTGGACTGATTTATTTATAGGAAGGGAAAGGCGCGGTAACTGTCTCACTTGATTTCTGTGGACACCGCAACCGCGCCGTAAGGGAAGGGAGGAAGATGGGAGTGAAAGGGGAAAGAGAGAAAGAGGAGCCGTAGTGGAGGGCCACGGAGTAATTTCGACCACCTGGGGATCTTTAACGTGCGCTGACATCGCACACCGCACGACGCCTCTTCGTTTCGCCTCCATCGAAACGCAGCCGCCGAGGTCGGGTTCGAACCCGGGTACTCCGGCACAGTAGTCGGGCGTCTTACTACTGCACCACCCCGGCGGGGCTATTTTCTGTGGACACCTCTACAGCGCCGTAAGGAAAGAGAGGAAGGTGGGAGTGGAAAGACAGGAAGAGGAGTCGTAGTGGAGGGCTACGGAATAATCCGACCACCTTGGGATCTTTAACGTGCACTGACATCGCACAGCACACGGATGCCTCTTCGTTTCGCCTACATCGAAACGCAGCCGCCGAGGTCGGGTTCGAACCCGGGCACTCTGGCACAGTAGTCGGGCGTCTTACCACTGCGCCACTCCGGCGGAGTGACAGCAGAGAGAAAGTAGAGAAGAGAAGAAAGAAAAAAAAAGTTGGCTGAAGGCTTAGCTTGGTGCCTGGAAGATTGCGAAAGCAATACCCGTGGCTGCGCCTTGATCGGCGGCTGCGCCCCGACTACTGCGAGGAGCCGAGCCACAGCCTCAATTATCCTCCTAGCGTGACGTCACAAACAGCGAGCGCCCTCTCTCGGCTGCGACACAGCGCCGTGTATGGACTCACCGCCACCATCCGATGGCGCGAAATGGGGCCCCGTCTCTCGGTCTGGCGTGACGTCACATGGTCACTTGAAAGGTCGTGTATGGAGGCGCCACGACACGCCAAAGGCTCGAAGTGCTAGCAGTATTGCTTTCACAATAAAAGAATAGGGAGAGAAAGACATGTGCCGCAACAGCCCCATCCACCACCTAAGTGGTGGCGGGTGCAATGACGGCCTACAATAGATAAAAATCGATGGCTGGCTAGCCCCGTCGCAAGCGGCGTTGACCTACTGTCCCAGCCCCGTAGGGCCAGTAACAGCCACACTTCACCTCATCCCGAGCACCCTCTGGTTCTGTGCTGATATCGCACAGCACATGGACGCCACTTCGTTTCATCTCATCCAATTTAGTGGTCAAAGTGCCCCCTAGAAGTTTTCTCTTTCCATGTTTACTCCCACGTTTTTCCCTACCCTTACTGCGTGGTGAGGCGCACACAGGTAAAGTGTGACGTATCCTGTGCGTTTCCTTTCCTATAAAACAATTAATGTGACCTTCAAAAAGGTGGTGTAACTGTGACCTGATTAATAAATAGTACATTAGTCTGTCAACCAAGATCCGTATAACTCGTGCTATGGTCTTTCCAGTTGTGATGTATGGATGCGAGAGTTGGACTGTGAAAAAGGCTGACCGCCGAAGAATTGACGCGTTTGAATTGTGGTGCTGGCGAAGACTCTTGAGAGTTCCTTGGACTGCCAGAAGATCAAATCAGTCGATACTGTCGACCATAAACCCTGACTGCTCATTGGAGGGTCAAATTCTAAAGTTAAAGCTCAGCTACTTTGGTCATCTGATGAGAAGAGAGGAGTCGCTGGAGAAAGATTTGATGTTGGGAAAGGTTGAGGGTCGCCGGAGAAGGGGTAGGCAGCGAACGCGATGGTTAGATGGCATCCTCGAGGCACTGCAGACTAAGTTATGTGATGTTAGGAAGATAGTGAGAGACCGGAAAGCGTGGCGTGACATGGTCAATAGGGTCACGAAGAGTCGGACACGACTGAACGACTGAACTGAACTGAACTTTTCCCTACCCTTACTGCGTGGTGAGGCGCACACAGGTAAAGTGTGACGTATCCTGTGCGTTTCCTTTCCTATAAAACAATTAATGTGACCTTCAAAAAGGTGGTGTAACTGTGACCTGATTAATAAATAGTACATGTCCACCCAAAAACTATACTACGGCTTTCTTTCCCGAAATACTAGGTTAAACATACCCCGCGGTGATGTAGTGGTTGATTCCCGGCTGTTGTGTTGAAGCGCCCAGGTTCGATCCTGACCGCCGGCGTCTGCGTTTCAATGGAGGCGAAACCGCCAGGCATCCGCGCGCTGTGCATTGCTAGAGCACGTTAAGGAACCCCAGGTGGTCTAAATTACTACAAAAGTCTTCACTAAGGTACTTCTTTCTTTCCACTGTAGCCTAAGACATTCACGGGTGGGCCTGGAGCAAAATACTCTATATTGTGTCATAGTGTATATATCTGTATTTTTATTTTTACCTATATATTGTATCATATGTATATACCTCTTTCCTTTTATTTTCACCCACCCGGTCCTTTGTCCCTGTCACTCAGCTCTTGATTTCTCCTACCGCTTTCTCACTATCCCTGTATTTCTGCCGCTCCAGTTCAGATGCTCCAGATAATGATGATGATGACGATGACCTAAGGAAAAATGGTACATACCCAAAGCGGGGTATTAGCTAGGTTACATCGTAGATTTTAATTACATATGGTCAACTACTGGTATATTCTTATAAATGTGGGTGTTTAACTAAAATTTGGAAATCAATAAAAAGGAAAAGAAAAAGTAATGAAATCTTACTTAGCACAGGAATATGCCTATTGAAAATATGTAATCATGAATATAATTCCACACTGGTCTTAAGGCATATTCCTTGACGCTTGTCTCGAAGGAGAGGAGAACTGGAATGTTTATAGGAAGGCCTAATCTCGATGGGCGGTTCGCTAAGTGAATTTTGCGGTGAAATTCGAACTGCTGACATATTACAAAAAAATGATCTATGGGTTCAGTTTCTTTGCAAGGCTGACAAAGGGTAGTAACGGATAGTCGCAAATGGCATAAATACAGATTCAGTTTTTGTAATCCACACATGCGTCCAGCCAAGGCTATCTGAGGTGTTGGTAATCCGGTGCAGAAAGGAGAGGCTCATGACTGAGGTAATAGACACGTTGGAACTTTTGAAATCGGGCTAAAGTAAATGGTATTAGGTATGCACAAAACAAAAGGTCCCCCGAGGTTGGACTTTGCTAAAATATCTGCCCTTTCAATAAATTTAATACCCCAGTGGCCAGGCACCCTGCGAAAACGCAATTCTGCAATGCGAGGAGCAAAAAAAAAATAAAAAAAATAAAGGGAACGGCAAAGCACAGTGTCCCTCAAATTTTCGAGTGATGCCAACAAGGATAGGCTGTCAGAAAGAAAAATACCCTTTGTTATATTACCAGGGATCTTTGTCAAGGCCAACTCAACGGCCAAAAACTCAGCAGCAAAAATTTCCGTATAGTCAGAGACCCCGATTAATAACTCCATTCAAGAGCCTGGGAGTATATGCCAATAGCTGCTTTTTCATTTTGCTGGTAGGCATCTTTAAAAATGGCAATATGGCTCGCAAAATTGTCTGGATACTCCTCTATAAGGGCATTCAATACATTTCCCGACAAATTCTTAGCATTCCCTGGAAGGGTGTCATCAAATGAGATAGTATCAGGCCGCCGGTGGTTACTTGTACTAAAGAGTTCATTGGTACGGAAAGTTTCGACAGCAGGGAATTAGTAAGTAGAACCTGAAAGAGCTTATCCCTAGGCCAAATATTATAAAAAAAGTATGATGGAATCGAAGTAAATATGGGGTTAGCCAATCTAGGGACAGGCTCCAAATATCTTAATATGTTCGCACAGTGAGAAGTTGATACCGTGAATTTAGATTAGGTATCCGAGCTTCCAAGTATAGCAAAGCTTTGGCCACTGATTTAGGGAGACCTAAGCAAAGGCGCAGAGCTCGTCGTCAAAACACAAACAGGAGTTCGAGCTTGTACCTTGGGCACTCAGAAAAGGGAATGAAGCTGAATTCAAGAAATGGCCATACGTAGGTCTTATAACGCAAGAGCAGCGTCTCCCGACACATACTATATTTTTTGTTGCTGATTCTCATCAACCGGCCAAGGAAACGTTCGCCTTTAAGCCCAAGACTTACAATTTGGGGCCTCCAGTCTAACTGTGGGTCGTATATTAATTGTGGGTCGTGGCAAAGTGGCGCCGTGCGCCATTGCCTAGCAATTGCCACGTGCTATAGACCGATAGCTGGGCCAGGAGTTGGAGAAGGAAAGAAGAAGAAAATGAACTATAAGAAGAAGCAGTGGAAGAAGTAGAAGATAACTCTGTAGTTGGTAGAGGTAAACGACAACAGCGAGTTGCTAGGACAGAAGGTTCGTTCGAACGTTGTGAAGGCGGCACATTAAATCCAGCCCTACTGAAAAATATTGTATGTGAGCTGTACAAGAAAGTGTGAGAGCGAATGAGAATGTATAAGAATATGTGAGTTCTTGGTAGATTAAACGTGGATTTATGAGAGCACGTAGAGCCACTGTGCAGGAACGCATGAGATTGTACAAGTTCTTGTGAGTTTGAATGAGCCCATGAGCGAGCTCACAGAAGCACGCACAGCCACTGTGCAAGATTGAATGAGAATGAGCTGGTCACGTATTTGTGCGAGCTTGTAGAAGCACATGGAGCCAGTGCGTGAACAGATGCTCTAAGAGAGCATGCAAACTACGTGGCCATGTACATGCTTGCATGCTAAAAAATTAGTCGTTGAGACTGTGTAGGTCCTTCCAATATGAAAGAGGTCAAAGTTAGAGCTTTCATATAATGTTAACTTCATGATTATTTGCGACAGGTACACTTTTTCATATTTCACAATTTTGGTCTTGGCTTGCAGCACATTTTCAACATTAGTAGAAAAGTGCTTGCTTCCATTCATTATGAAGAAATCTTTATATGACAACATGCACGCTGAGCAACAACTACTCGACATATCAAGCTTACTGTAAAGCAATGTCAAAAGCGAGATACTTCAACTAGATCTAATAGCATCATTTGCTTCTCTTTCAACCGTTCGTTTCTGAAAGTTGGGCGCAGCCATAGATGCACGACAAAGGCTGTGTGCACAACATTGATGTGTTGCCTGCCAAGCAGATGACGGTCAAACTGGCGATCAAAATCTCCCTTACATTGTGTTTTGCATATGAATGGAGACAACTCACTATAACTGCACACTATTACCACCATTAGGCATCACAAGTTTGTATGAAGAACTGGCTTGTAGTTTCATCTGTAGAAGGAAAAGTAAATGTGATAGCAGAAATGTGAAAGCCAACTCCAGTACTAAACTTCACGAGCTCATATTCACTTGTAAAGACCACAGAAAGACTATTCTCAAACGACTGAACAGCACTAACAGATGGGATGGGAGAGAAGATGACAACAATTCTGCTTCTTTATCTCCCTTACTATCTTAGAGCACTGTTCACTTAATCGACTCATTATAACCAACCAGCCTGACTCTCTTTTTCAGCACAAGGATAGGCTGAGCAAAACAGCTCCTACAGCCTTTTGAGTTTTGACTTGCACATCTACACCTATATACACCATTTTTAAGTTTCCTGAGACTATAGCAAAAATTTGCTGAACTGCACTACTCTGAATTGAAGCTTTCTGCTGCGTAATGACACTTGCAAATGTTGTCCGTCTCAATGTCAAATAAAAAGAAAAAAAAGAAAGGATTGAATCGGTGATCTTAGACTAATGAAGAGATACAAAAATCCTAGTACTTTATGAGAGGCGATACGAACAGTATGTGTTGCATCTTGAAGCTATGGACACTATACACATATATGCTGAATCATCATATTGCAAGGAAATGTATTTTATTTGGCATATTTTTCAGTGTAACTGTAGGCTGCGTCACGCGAGAGGCATTGAGGAAAGCTGCATGTGCAACTCCACGAATATATGTTGTGCAGTTTCCACCAGCAGTGCATAATCATTATGCTGCATGGAAAGAGCAGCTTGATTGCTTTAGCTTCTTTACTGTATGCTGTAGGCCACAGAGATAAGTTGAAATATTTGTATGGTCAGTTTCTTAATTGAAGTAAAGAGCGTGCAAACACCCCACACTGCCTTCACTTGAAGCTTGACCGGTAAGCTATTTTTGCATATCGCATATCTTTCCTGATTGAGAGTTCAGGCTTTCACCCCACTGTCCTTGCTTTTGCTATAAGCTACAGGCATTCAAAAATTTCGTCACCATTTAAGAGTTAAACACTGAAGTAGTGAGGCACATATCACACAAGAAATTATCGCTCTCAGGTGACCAGTTCGAGCTGACAGCCATAGATGTGGCGCCCATAAAGGAACAGCGGGCGAGCCGAATTGGGCTCGCCCACTGTTTTTTATGAGCGAGCACAATTAATTCAGCATCTTCTGTTTCCAAACAAATCACTTGATCTGTAAAAAGCCGTATAGTCCTTCAATATTAACAAACAAACAATTGCCACTGTAACTGTTTATGAACAGGAGTTTTCGCAAGGAACTTGGCAATGAATTTGGGCCAAAGCTCCGATTCGCCGAACCACAGACCGCGGTCAACCTAACGTCCATGACAAGCAAAGCACGCAGTTTGTCCAGCATCGCGAGAAAAGAAGCGAAACTCACGGTGGTCTTTCGCTAGCACTGCTAATTTTTGAATGTACAAACTACAGGCGCGTATACACGACAAACATGCAGCGTTAGCGCGTAGACGCCCGACATCGTGCTTGCCACTGTTCGACGAGCAGCAAAGTCGTTAGGTCAGCGACTTCCGAAACCGAAACAAGTCGAAACCAGACGAGGCAGCCGAAGCGGATCGAAGTGCTAGCCGTAGCCATTATGAGTTGGTGGCGTCGCGCCTTTTTCTCTTGTGTGTTGTTGGGGGCCTTGCTGCTGGCGGCTCTTTATTTCGAGATATACGACGCACAGAGCGCAACAAAATAGCTCGTGCGATGTGCAGAAGCGTGGTAAGGTTGTGTGCATACCTGTGCAAAAAGTGTGCTCGCGTGCCCGACAGGTAGTGCGTTTCCTTTGTGCGCTCTCACTGCAAACACTACGCTGACGACGGGACTATTGGAGGGCGGCCACCACTCGGCATACATTTGACATCTCGGAGGTAAGTTAATTTCCATCTTCCCTGTACATTCTCCTAAAAACTTTGCGCAGAACTGATGATGCATGCCAACACAGCGCTAGTTCGTAAACATCAAGACGCGCATGTCATTATAACATACGGTAGTTTGCTTTTGACGAGGGAAGGGTGAATGCGTTTGCAGTGTCTAGGAAAAGAGACAGTTAGTGCCAGGGGCTGCACGCTCAGAGTAGAATATGCTGTACAAATCATCACTCGTAAGACCATTGCGGGGTGCACGATGCTGGCGCCTACTGCAATTCAGCCTTCGGCAAGAATTTAGAATGGGCCAGTTCCAAGTGCCTCGACCCGGGCCTTATGTTGCGCTGCAGTTGAAGATCCGGCGCTTGTGCAGTTGCAACTACACGGATTGAATAAGTGGTAAAACCTACCTGCGTTACAACAGGGCTAGAGCATTATTCTTATGTTCCATAAATATTGCGGATGACGAGATATGGAGCCGGCGAACATGCGACGGCAGTATGATTCAGCAGCAACCGTACTTAAACTCCATTGTCGAGCCTTGGGTAGCAGAAGGGGAAAAAAAAAGTTTTGAGCTATTTTGAATTTTTTCCCCTGTATTGGGCTTGATATTTTCTTTTTCATACTTTGGTCGTGACTGAAGTAATCCCCAAAAACTACTAAGCGCATATAAATGACAGACACCAAACTCAGACCTTCAGTCCAGAAATGTCATTAAGGTGTAAAGGTAATTATGCATTCAACAGTACCAATAGTATTGATTTTCTTGTTTAATTATTTACAAATGAAGCGAAAAAAAATCTTTGTGCTGAGATGCCCCATTTTCATCTTCTCTAATATGAAATGTGAACCAAAATGTGCAGTTTTTTTGTACTCAGTATACCACTGATTCATCACAGATGTGAGAATATGAAATTCATGCAAGTTTCAAAATGAAGAGTGCATGCAGAATTCCAAGCAAAGCAAGCCTTTGCTTAAAGTATCATTCAGTTGTGGTGTTTTTGTTTAAATTTATGCATGTTTTGTAGAAGCAACGGTAGATGTTGATATGGAATTAGTGTTGTGTCTGGATCTAGATTATGAATGGCTACCACATTTATGAATTGCTTGGTTGCCACATGCACTTCCAGACATTGTTTGAACAGTCACATCACATTCTGAATTTGGCTTCTTTTTACTTTTTTTGCATGGAACTGTTTCCACTTTAGAGTGTGTAGCCTTTCACAATTCATAATTGATCGGTTGAGCATGTTTTGGCATGATAAAAGGTTTGGAAGTTCGAGAGCATTGGCCCTTCATGATGCACAAGGGGCAGACTGCTTACTGCACTGGTACCACTATCTTCCTAGATTCCTAGATATCACTCATATTTCTATACAGAATACATGTTTTCAGAAATCCATATTTCTTGTCTGACTCTGCACATTCTTCAGTTGACATAATGGGAGCTAGGGATGAACTTTTGCCTTTCTTGGTGCACTGCTCCTATTTCATTTAAAGAGCCGCCACATTTTCTGTAACCCGATTTGGGGTGCAAACACTGCATGTTCATAGGGTGGTCAGGGAGCAAACTTTGTGGCCCTGTGAAGGCCATGAACAATATGCTGATGATAGGCTGCCTTTAGACTGACTGGCTTGCATTTCTCGGTGTGTTTTGTATGTGCGAGGGTTCCATAAGCTGCCACATATATTGCTTTGATTTGATGTTGAGGTGACTGGCATGATTAAAAAGTAAATGTGATGATCGAAGTCTTCAGAACATTCAGAACATGCTGGGATTGTACTCCTGGCTTAAGTTGCAGACATTGTTTGCTGGTTATACCTTTGAGAGGAAATCTAGTAGATAAAGCTATGGGCAGAGTGCTTGCTTGGTATTCCAACCTAACCACCCAAATGTCACTGTTTACTGGAAACAGATTGTTCAAGCTTCCAGCCTTCCACTTGTTTACTCGTACATTGCAGTGAAGTGCATTTACGCCTTGGCACATGGCAGGCTCAGGGGCTCGTTCATCGCCACTGTACTAGGTTAGACCTCCAGTTGACTCGAAATGCCTTTTGCCATTGCCATGAAATAGTGTTTAAAAGAAGGTTCGATGACAGAAATACTGTTTGCTCTCTTAGTAGGTAAAGAAGAGTTAGCATAACATTTCTTTCGAGTTACATTACCTGGCATCTCTAGATGCGCGTTGTGCCTGCTATGGGCACTGAATTCTTGGTGTGAGATCAGAGGTTCCTGCAGAATCGCAGACTTTTATAATGCTACTTAAATTATGAGCAGATCGAGGTGATAGATGACAAGACTTTACTAATAGTCAATTCCAATCACAGGGTTTAGTGACTTACAGAACATTATTTTCTGCTCTTTTTGGAGTAACTGTATTCCAAATGCAGATCCGGAACACAGGTCTCATCTTCCCAATGCAGATGGGGAGCGATTGCTGAGCCAAGATCGGTCCCTGGAGCAGTGGATTGCTCTTCCGAAATCAACAGAACCGGCTAGAAGTTTGCTTGAGTATTTGTTCAGCTGCACCTTCTATTTCCAGTAGCATGCTCTGCTGTGCTGACTGTGCCCTCTGTGCTCCATAATAGATGATTATTACTTGCCACTGCTATGAATGCAAATTGCTGTCATGAACTAGTGCTTACTCTTGAGGACAGCAAGTCTAAGAGTAGCAGTATTATGCAATAATCTTTTTTAAAGACCTCAGCTCGGAGTGTGACTAGAAGATTTTGTGCGGAAATCATCTTTATGTGCTATTCATGATCTTAAAGCCATTCCTGAACTCTGAAACAGTGAAAATGGTGAACTGCGACTTCCTTTTATTAGAGAATAGTGCCAAAGAAATTTTACCCTGCTTGCCCGCACTCGGCTATACGAAAGAATGGCATAAACTGTTGATGTCAATGCCATCCCAAGAAGCAGCGGGAGAAATGCAGACCTATTACAGGTTTAAAAACAGCTGGCACGTGTAGACGAAGCACGGGCTAGCACACAGAATAACAGGCAATTCTTCTGTCAGTTCATGGGCACCACCTACTGCGCTGGCATGAGTTCCAAACGCAATGGGGACACAATCTGTACTGGATGCAGGTGCTCTTTTGCGGAGCAGGCAGACCACTTCACTTCTGGGATTGTAATTCACTGTATGTGCAGAGGAAAAGCAGGTGAACGTGTCTCTGCTGGCATATGTCGCATTGCCTGCTGTCATCCTTTTTACTTTCAATATGTGCTAATGACAGGAATGCTCATAGCACAAGTAGAGTGAAGACACTGATCTGCGCCATTATGGAAATGCCAAGATGTTAGCATGGGCAAACATCTCTTTGCATCACCGCGAAGCTTGCTAAGGCTCAGTTGAATATACGAGCAAGCTAATACAATGCGGGCATATGTCAGAGAGCTCTTTAGCTATGGGCCTACGCAACTGCTGCCATACCTTTAATGAGAACTCTTGGCTAAAAAGGCAACATTTTACAAAGAGCAAAGTAAATGATAATGACTTTTTTTTTCATTTAACAAAGCTGGTGGTCACAGTGAAGAACTCATGCCATGATTGTTAATATGCCTCTACTGCCCCATTTGTAAAGCAAGCATATTGAAATTCTCGAATGAGCATGGTTACAGTTGTGAGCAGCTCTGTTAGATGTATGTCCATAAGGGTGGCATATTGTTTCATTGTTCAAAAGAATTCTAAACAATAGGTGGTTTGGAACTTAAAGGAGAAAGAACAGAGAAGCTGGCTGTAGAGGCAGAAATACTGCAAATGGTGGGTGGTGGACAGGTGCCAAGCTGTCGGTATCTGCACTTTGCAAGGAGCCTCATGCTACTCATTAGCCGCAGCTTGGCCATACCCAACTTATATAAGCTTAGCTTGTACAAAACATGCCTGCAAATGTAACCCTCTTCAAGGCTGCCTGCACCCCACTGTGGTGGTTTCAGTGTTTAGGGCATTTGACTAGTGAGCTGGGTGACGCGGGCTCGGTCTGAGCCGGGGTGGTTACATTTCGGTGGTAGCAAAACGCTAAGTCCCCATGTGCTGTACAGTGTCAGTGCACATTGAAGAAGTGCAGATAGTCAAAATTATCCAGAGCTACCTACTATTGCTGACCCTCATTGTCTAAGTTTCTTTGGCATGTTGAACCCTGTCATCAAATCAAGGTTGCCTACTGTTAGCGTTAGTAGATGACCTTCGTAATGCCACAAAGTCTGCTCCTCACCACTCTCCGAAATTTTGTTGTTTGCAACTCAACTCAGGTTACTTACAGTTTGATGACCCCTTTTTCTGAAACACTAGCAGTTGACGAACTCACTCCCATGCAGTGAACTCTGAGAAAAGTGCTGATTTAGTCATAAACATTTTTTTTTTCATGAGAATTTGGTCAGTCATATGACCATTGAAAAGTCATCTGTTGATATGTTCATGTAACAAGCTAGGTAGCTTTATAGATGGCTTGGATATGATATCAGAAGTGCTATGATGGTGAGCTATGCTTAGTGTCTGCAATACCTTCATGATGAATGTGGTGAATGCAGATGACATTTTGCTCCACTTTTATTTCACCAGTGGGTGCCTGGTGAGTTGTCAGTGCAAGCTATTGAGTTTCACTTTCTTCATGCAGTTTACAGAGCTGTGAAATCTTGATAATAGCAGAAGTATTATATTTATGGTTCACTAACTACTGTTTTTTTTAAATATAAAATAAGTAAATGCGCAGTCAGCAACCCTGGAGTGCAGCGTGCTATTCACCTGGACACCATAGATATTTTAATCATGCCATACCCCTTTGTTACTTTCAGTTTTCAGTTCTACAAGTCTTGATCACGGTAGCTCATCACTATACTCGGGGATAACTGTGGCTATGCAGCTGAAGTTAGGCAGAAAGGAAGAGGCAACATACCTCTTTCCCCTTGCCATGTAGAGTGGGTTACTTCAGCCCTAGTGACCTTGCATTAACTCTCCAACTTCCTCCCTTCACTTCAGCCCAGTACACTCCTAGCCCAAATAGTGAGCAAACCACTCTTCACGGCAAGGGGACAGAAACTTTTCTCCTTTTCTTTCGTACCTAGACTCGGCTGCATAGCCCCAAAACATTGCCTCCATGTACAGCAAGATTCAATGCCACATTTCTTCTCAGTGTCAGAGCACCCTCTGCTTGCTTTGTACCGCCCTTGCAGCAGCCCAGTGTTTTGTTTACCACAGAAAATCATGTCTGTGCAAGCTGTGTTGGCATGGAGAGCTGCATATCTGAGCCAACTTTCATGCTTTATGATGAGGCTCTCATTGATTGGCTTTAAGTTCCATGAAACGTGGTCATGTGTGTTGATTAGTGTCACATGAAGTAAAATTTCACTGACTAAAATACAATCATAAGGATGTAATTTGGGTGAGTTGGTAAGGTGTCATCTTGAAAGTAGCAGCACGAAAAAACAAGGACGTGAAAAGAAGCAAGCAGATGCTAACTCGCAACTAATGTTTATTGATGCAAATAAGAAATATATAATGCCAAGCAACACTGCAAACCGCTCAGTCACCAATAAGCAGACAGCAAAACATGAATCACTAAAACTTCCGAACGGTTCCATTTGAGTAGATATAGGTAGAGGTCAACTTGGCTGTGCATTGTAAGAATGCACTGGTTGCTTTCAGTTTCTTTCTGCTGTGCACATTCTGGCTGTCATCCATTGCAAATCAGCTGAGAAATCATTGAAGCTAGACATATTTTACAACTAGGTAATGAATGTGTTAGTGAGCCATCCATCATGTTACCATGCAGTGAGTTGGGTTATCTAGATAGGGAACTGTTCTTAAATTTTAGTGATTCATGTCTTGCTTTTTGCTTATCAGTGACTGAGTGGTTTGCGTTGTTGCTCGTCTTCTCTATATATTTCATGTGTGCTTCAATAAACATTAGTTGTAAGCTAGTGCCCGTATTGTCTCCTTTCATACCCTTGTTTTTTCTTGCTGCTTCTTTCAAGATAAAATACAATCTTTGCTACTTCGGTCATAAAATGAATTTTAATGAAGTTCCACATCTCTTAGAAAAGTAGTATTGTAGTTGCAGGCATGTATTAGGCCCTGCAGTACCAATTAAGGTGCTCGCTCGATGTAAAGCATAAAGAAAGGGAGGGCTTGTCTGATCTCGAACCTAGTGGGAACTGGTGGATTATGGATAGGCTGTTAAAATGCACTTGCAGTTAAGGTCAAGTAAATGCTTTTTTATTTGTAACTAGGGGCACTGTGATGCCTGACTTGCTCTTTTGCCAGGCTGGCGACGAGATGGAGTGAAAGGAGTTATTTTATTTCACTGTTGGTATGTCTCGGGTGATGTCAACATTGTTTCTTCTCTGGCATTGTAGGCAATCGCCCTTCAACTAATTGAATCCCAAAGTGAAATTTTGAATTAAAAAATAATAATTTAAGATTATTTAGCAGGCAGAGGCAAATTTCATGCAGTGACCTGCACCAGCATGTCGTGCATCATTTCAAGAAAAAAAAAAACAGTATTGTGGTGTTCCTACTCTGTGCCTTTATTTCTTGCTCACAAAGCCTCTGCATGTACGTGTTGCACCATATTACGTTTTCACTAATTTCTTGGGTCATGGTACTTTTTACCTTGCAGCAAGTTCCATGTGGCTTCGTAAGCAATGGCTCCTTCAAGCTCTATACCCTTTGCCGGAATTGTGCTGTGCTGTGGTGGGCAAGAAGCAGGACATTGATGTAAGTACTGAAGACATCTTTCAGTATGTGTAGTTTTTTATTTGCCTAACCCACTACTGCATTTGTGACCCCTCATGTTTATTTTGACATTTAGGTTTCTTCAGTGTTTTCTTTGCTTGCTGCCGTTGCTTATTGGCTATGACATTTGGCTGTTGAGTTTGAGAATGCGGAGTGGAATGGTGCCTGTGGCCTGTTGATATAGGCAAAATGCAAATTTGCCTGCCCACATTTGGTGCCACTGCATAGCTTGAAGAACTTTTGTGGAAGAGGGCTCTGGAAATTAACCCAGAGCCCTCCTTCTTGATGTCTCTCATAGCTCATGTTCAGCTTTAGAGTAATAAAAGGACATTGAGGACAAGCTGAAGCTGTCTTTTATTATAAATTACTGCATACTATCCACTAAAGTGCTACTTACTGAAAATGCGAGCTTACTTTAAGATAGGAAAAGCCAGAAGTTTTGAAACAGATGTCATTACCAGCTGATTTCATAAGTTCTACATGATGCATCCATACTTTATTGGGCACAGGCCCCAGAGGCTGGGCTGGTAAGCCATTCCCTTCAATATGATGATCATGGAGTGTGGTTTACACAGGTCTTTGATATCATTGAGTACGCTTGGTTTTCAGGAACTATTTCAAGGAGCTTTGGAACTCCTGAAATTATTTGCTGCTTAAAATTCTCAAAAAAATTGCATGGTTTTTCTCTAAAAGCAAGCCTACATGAAAACTGAAAGTGCACTTCAGAGGGAACAATCGAAGAGAGCATGAGCCTATATA
>JAJIZL010021300.1:0-51237 GCA_023969395.1 Amblyomma maculatum
AAAAAAAAAAAAAAGAAAAGCAGCAGCAGCAAGAAAATCTAATATTCAAAGTAGACGATTGTCAGCACCTAAAGCAGGTTCGATGCTGACACGTGTTTTTTGAAAGGGGACAGGTAGAACGAAAGGAAGATGGTTTACCCGGTATGAAGGGTACAAGGGTACAAGGGGTACGCCTCAGTTCACAGGTCGAGGCAACGTTTCGACAAGTGGACTTGTTTTTGTCTGGGCAAAGTGATTATCACTGGCAAGGGTTTAAATATGCTTTTGCTTCCGAAGAAGAAAAGTTTAGGAGGGGAAAGTGAGTGAGAAGAAAGTAGGTGAAGGAGTGTGGAGGGGAGGATGGGTGACAAGGAAGTAGGTCATGCAGTGAAAAAATAAATAAATCTTCAGTATGTATTTCTCAGCCTGGAACCAGGGATCTTGTGGTGGCCTGCAAAAGAAGTAAAAGCAGCATACCAGGAAGGAAAAACTACAATACCGGGTAGATGATTTGTCACCACTTAAGAGGGTTTGGTGCAGATACACCTTACAAAGGGACAGGCTTTGCAAAGGGCCCTGATAAGGAATATATCTAAGGGGGCCAATTCTTAAAACTTTCTGCAAAGCTTGTGGTGGTGGTGGGGGGGGGGGGAGGAGGTCAGTACAAAGTCACAAGATAATAACTGCACAGTGAACCACAAATGACATGCAAAAGAAAAAGTTTGAGGACAAACTCAAGCAACAAGTGATAAGGGGGAAATGTGTTTGGAGAAGCATGTACAGCTTATGCTATTGCAGAAGGGAATAGAGTGTACATGCGTTGTGAATAAACTGTACAATTAACGCTATGTGGGATTGTTTCCCCGAATGTTGCATAGAGAATATACTTAAGGGATTCTCTTAAATGGTGATAATCATCTACCCGGTATTGTAGTTTTTCCTGGTATGCTGCTTTTACTTCTTTTGCTGGCCACAGGATCCCTGGTTCCAGGCTGAGAAATACATACTGAAGATGTTTTTTTTTGTTCACTCCATGACCTACTTTCTTCTCATCTTCTCACCCATCCTCCCCTCCCCACTCCTACACCTGCTTTATTCTCACCCACTTTCACCTCCACAGCTTTTCTTCTTTGGAAGCAAAAGCGTATTTAAACCCCTGCCACTGATGATCGCTTTGCCCAGACGAAGACAAGTCCACTTGTCGAAACGTTGGCTCGACCTGCAAACTGAGTTGTACCCGTTTTACATTTTAGGAAACGTAGCGCAAAGAAGACAAGGACAAATGCAAACGCACCAACTCACCCAATTCAGCATTCTTGTACCCCTTTTACCCTTGTTCAGTGCTCCTTCATACATTAAAAGGGACAAGCATTCCAAAGGGACCTGATGAGCAATACAGCTAGCTGCATGGGAACAGCTATCAAGAGGTTTTGGAAAGGGGAGAGAAGGACAAAAAAAATTAAAATAACAACAAATCAGAGTATACTATACCTGCCAAGCATGGAATTATCTGAAACGATTCAAGGGGGAACCAAAGTAAGAAGTAATGAGAAACGAACATGCTTGAAAAAACACTTGGAGCTTTTGCTATTACAGGAGGGGGGCGGGGATACAGAGTATGCACATATGCTATGAATAAAGTGTACTATTTACACTTTATGGGATTGTTGTCATGACTAGTTGTGGCAGAGAGGAAATACATTTAAGATATTGTTGCAAGATAATGACAACGAAGTGTTTCCTTCACTTGCCTCTTGGAAGGGACAAGGAGATTACAACAAAGTGGGCCTGGTTCCATGTTGCTGCTCGCGGCTATGCTTGTTGAGGCTGTTGTAAATATACTGTAAATACACAGAGTTTCCACGTAACAATATTTGCTCCTGTTGGTTCCAATCTTCTAAATTTATGGATTAGATATGCCACCCTATATTTTGTGTCCCTTGAAGATTTAAAGCCCAACATGGAGAATAAATAAATAAATATCAATAACCTTACGGCCCATCTGATTGAAATGCTGGGAAGCTGCTTTTGGGAGGTTTTTGCCTGTGTCTGCCCGATGTTCATTTACCCTTCTGTTCATTGATTGCCCAGTCTCCTTCGGACAATTCGGAGCCATAATTGAAAACCTGCTTGAAAAGCCATGTCCTTTGCTGACTGCAAATATCGCTCTGTAGGATGAGCAAATGAATGCGCTTCCTCGACTGCGATGGGCAAGGCACTGATGCGTGGGGTGCAACACAGATGTCCGCACAGCTTCTCTGCACCTCCAGTTCCCCGAATTTACTGCATGTAACACACTGCTCCCCTGCAAGTTCACCGTCGTCTGGGGAAGCCATCGCGCAGGGCAAGCCACGAAACTTTCGCTTACCAGTGACGACTTGAAATGTGCCCATGCCACAAAAGTGTAATGCGATGATCAATTACAGTACTGGTACCGGCAGCTGATCAGAGTTATCAAAGCTTATGCTACGCCGCACGTTCAGACTATAAGGATGGTCGATTCTGGCAAAAAAAAAGAAAGAAAAAAAAAACAGATCTGCCGCTCCAAGCGGCCTGGAGTAGAAGTTGCAATGAAGGCATGTCATGAATGTGGCAGTTACTCTTACCGCCATATTCACGACTGCGCCTTCACTCTAACTTCTACTCCAAGCGGCCCCCGAGGCCCGTTTTTCGTTTCAGAAAATAACCTCCACTCGAATAACTCCCACAGTGGCAGAGAGAACTTTAGTTTTCTCAAGAATCTCTAGTCCACAGTGCCGCTGCCTTGGCGCCGCTACTCGACCACTCCACTTGTAAACACTGAGGACATCACATCGTTTGCTCGCTGTGTGGACTTTGTTCTACCGGTATACCAAACTTCACGAAAGTGGATATGACGAGGATGCACCAAACCTTTCTCTAAAGCATTGGCTGAGAGTGACAGCGACCCAGGACATCTGGCACGTTATAGTTTTACAGGTGTGGCCGTAGCCTCTTGCTGCCCGTGCCGAGCTTTTATAACTGTGGTCAGCCGCCGGTACCAGTACTGTAATTGATTATCGCATTATGCGTCTGTGGTGTGGGTACATTTCAAGTCGTTGCCGATGAAGTGAACAACTTTTCGGAGCCTACTGAGTGCAGAGTTGAGGCGCGCATTTCGCGGTTAATGGTGAGCTTGCTTGCAGGTGGACTCGAGCTGTGGGAGAGGCGCACTCCTTCCATAGCTCGCCTTGTCTGATGAATGGCGGCAAACTTGTCGTGGGGGAACAGCATGTCACATGCAGTAAGCTGGGGTACACCGAAGGCGCGGTGGGGCTGTGCGGACATCTGTGCTGCACCGCGCGCATCAATGGCTTGCCTGTCACCTGAGGGTACGTAGTGCGTCTTCGGACGCGCGGCACTGTCGAGGGAGTGCATTGGTGTGCTTGTCCTACGGAAGGATATTCTCTGCCAGCGAAGGCATTCTTTTCAAGCACATTTTCAGTTAGGGCTCCGAATTCAGTGTGTATGCGCTGAAACGCACTGTGAAGCAGAATGCAGGTTCTCACCGTTTGCCCTCGAGCCCTCTGAAGGCCAAAGCCATGTTCATAGAAAGTGCCGGCTTTTACTTTTTTTTTTCAAATGTATTTTGATGTCTGTCAAAGCATGGCAATAAAAAAAAAGGCAAAGCAGCAAAGGGCGAGAACATCTCACACCAAACAAATAAACTGAAGTATTCACACCATTTCTCAAAGCATATGTCATGTACTGAGTAAACTCTATGTCACGACTGTTGCCAGGCGCAAAAGCATTTTTGGTCGTTTTTCACAGCCACCCTTTTCATCTAGCCCGCAAAACAAGTTCCACTATGCTCTTAACATCGAACTTGCTTGCGAAGGTTGTTGAAGACGTGAAAAACTAAGCGTGCTACTTTAGCACACAGTTTTCGGGCCGAAAGTACGCCTTAATTTCATCCCCATACGCCATTTGCGCTGCTTCAAGAGGAAAGAGAACTTGTCAGAGGAAATGCCGAGTTGGATTCATGAATCCTAATTGGCCCATGAATCCTAATTGGCCCTGAAGTGGAGGAGTGGCTGTTTTCTCCACTCCAAGCACTGGTGGTAGAGCGTCTAGTCGAGGCACGTTTACAATATGGGCGCTAGTTTGCATTCATGTGAGAAAACCATTGAGAACTTGCAGTACAAGAATCAAACTGAACTTGGTGGTCTGTACTGCTGAGACTTTCAGTTTGCACATCCCATTCCTATTATACCTGCAATGCAGTTGCAGGCTTTCAGGCACCGTTAAAACATTAACAGCGCCAATTGGTTTCATATTAAGTGGGAGCACCCATTTCATGGCAGTTGTATCAACACATGAAGCTCATGATAATTTTTGATGGCAATGTTTGTACCTACAGCCGTCAGTCAGCATTTTAATTGAGATGTCTCAAGTTTGGTCAAAAGGTTTTCTGTGGGTAAAATTAATGGTAGAGCACCTGTTGGGAGCAGCTTGGCTCCACAGAAAATTTCAACTGTACTGATATTTTGAGGTATGCAATTGTATGTTACCAAAGCTTTACTTGTTTCGTTTGCTGTTTCTTCCAAATTCGCTTGTATTATAGTCACAAATGCATGCATTCAAGATTAAGCGGAAAGGGAAGGGTTTGAAAACTTGGGTTTTGTATTTTCTACACCGCTAAAAGACAAACTGTTCATGCAGTGAAGTTCGTAATATAACAGTGTTTTTTTATATATAAATGCTGCTGTGTAAAAACAAAATTTCGTTGTAAATTAGAATGGATTAGGGCGGACGTTAAGAAGCGACAGATGTTTTTTTTTTTTTCCTTGTTTTTTTGCCAGAGTCGACCGTCCTTGTCGTCTGAACGTGCGGAGTAGCATAAGCTATGGTGGATGCGAATGTTAAGAAGCGGCACATTTATCTTTTTTTTTGCGAGAGTTGTTCATTCTTGCATTTATAAATCAACGAAAGCATGCGGTCAGCTGTGATCATGACACCGGCTTTTAGAAGGGCGGTACTGGTATATCTAACCTGGCCAGATTCGGGCTGCATTTGAGAATTTTATTCACTTATTTTGCATTAATAGGGGCTGCCATATTTGTTACAGCTTACAGTATTTATTATTTTGTTACAGTATTTGATTGTTTTAAATGTTAAAAAGAGGGCTTTAATTTGTGTCTTGTTTCCTTCCTCTTCAGTTCATGCGATGTCAAAATTTCCCCACCTACCTTACTCTATGGTCCAGAGTTTTTTGCGTCACAAATTCAACAATGCAGCGAGTGCATTGAGGAAAGCAAGTAAAGAATCATAAACAGGAAGGGTCAGGGTTTGGGCTAGTGGGTAATCTACATGAGGTTCCATAGCGCACATTAAAGAAGGGACAGAACACGAGCGCTCGTGTTCGGTCCTTTCTTTGATGCACGCTATGGAACATCATGCATAAACGGGAAGTATGTTTCATTTCTCATTCTCTGATAAAAAAAAAATATGCTTCCAAGATTCTAACCCGCACTCCTTTATTCTGAAAAATGGAACTATTATATTCATGTCAGGATCAGATAAAAAAACAGAATGCCCCATTGTGGTTTCCATTACAGGTTGGTGGCTTTGCCATAGTCTACATTTCAAATACGGCGTTTCAGACATTGCGGTTTCCAACTCCAGCTCAGCTTTTTTACTTTTGTTTTGTCATCATTCATAACCATGTTAAGAAGAAACGAACCATCTGGTTTCTATAGCTAGTTCTTGTAGCAGTATATGATTTTTAATTGGAATGTTAAAAAGCCTACTTTAATTTGTGTCTTGTTTTCCTCCTTTTCAGTCCCCGTTGCGTCCAAAGTTTGGAACCTATCCAGATCCGTGGTCCAGACTTTCTACTTGCTTTCGTTTAGCACGAGATCAGTGTTTTGTTACTCTATATATTGGTGTATTGTAGCACTGTTTCTTGAAAGTTAAACTCTGTAAATAGATATTGAGTGGCATAGGCGTATTTCCTTTCCATGGACTGTATTGTGATTTAATATGTGATATGATATGGCCGAAATTGTTTGCTGCGAGTGCTATGAAAGACCCCATAGTGGAGGGCTTTGGAAATTTCGACCACCTGGGGTTCTTTAATGTGCACTGACATTGCACAGCACTCGGGCGCCTTGCTTTCCACCTCCATCGAAAAGTTGCTGCTGCGGCCGGGATTCGATCCCACATCCTCGGGCACAGAAGTCTTGCACCCTAACCACAGCACCACCACGGTGGGTCATTGTACTCAAATGCTTCAAATAAAGATATAAAGGAAGTTGTGTCACATATATTCAGACTGGGTGGGTAAAATACAGGGACGAAAATAACGGTAAGTTAGCTTAAGTAACATTGACTTTTGAAAACTGTCAACCAAGGAGCATGAAAAAGGGTCATGACAATGGACACAAATGTCGCATTGAGGTGTTTGTCGGTATTTATTGCCCTTCATTTATGTTTCTCGGTAGCTAGTTTTCAAAATGTCGGACGTATTTTCAGCATTTGGCAGCTATATTTTTGGTGCATTTTTGCAACATTTTTGTAATGCATCAAAAATATGAGCGCATCACATTTTTCATGTATTTTTAGTGCATTCCGAGAATGATATAAATTTATGCTTTTAGTATATTATTAGTATATTTTTCTTGGTTTGGAAAATATAACTGCAACATATTTGTAATGCTCCAAAAAATATGAGCGGATCCTATTTTTCATATATTTTTAATCCATTCCAAGGGTACTTTCTGCCAGCATGAAAAATAGGTCAAGTACATTAGTAATACTTTCAAAGTACATTGTCAGTCTATTGGTGGAAGATTTTGTGAACCCTGCCAAGCTGAAGAAAGTACATTTTCAGTATGTTAGAAATATGCTCAATAGGCAAAAAGCATATTTTAAACATATTTATATTAAGATATACAGTGTTGTACTCCTAGTATATTTATAACATATTTGTATGGCATTGGGACAAAAAAATGCGAAATTAATACGAAATAAATACAATGCGTTTGAAGTACATTTTTAGTGTGCCTGTTTTTTGCTAAGGGATGGGACGGTTATGTCAGAATCAGCCTACCAGGACCCTGGCATTCACGTCACTTTAAAGAGGGTCTTTACATGTGGGCTGGCAGGAGCTGCCAACTTGGATCTCTCGTTTCACAGGGGACAACTATGTTAGAATCAGCCTGCCAGGACCTTGGCATGTCGATACCCATCTAGGTCACTAAGGCACATTCATACGGCTTAGTTAAAGCGGGGCTTTATGTGTGGGCTGGAGAAGAAGAAGAAGAAAAAGAAAAAGGAAAAGAAACAGAAGAAGAAGAAGGCTCGGTCACCCGCAGCCATAGAGTTCCTTACACTAACTAGAGGGAAAGCTGAGGGCGCTGCACTTCAACCACCATGGGCGCGCTAAGAATCATGGACCGGTGTGCTACTTGTTTCGGGACAGTCGGTTTTTCTCGGGTACATGGAGTGGCGCTACTGCGAAGTTCCTTTTTTGTCATCATCATCATCTGAAGGTGCGTACATAGACCGCGAAAGCCATAGTAGCGAAGGCGCAAAAGCAGACGTCACCAATAAATGGTTTTTGTTTCCCGAAATGCCTCTAAAAACTTCTTTCAGTGATTGCACAACCGTAAATATTTTTTAACGTTTTTTTTTATTTCAAATTTTGCCTATTAAGTGCGAAATATTGGTATTTGTGCTGCTCAAAACTAAGCAAATAGCAGAAAGAGCCATCGCTTACATTGGATAAATATCACACTGACATGCTATTTCTCTCTCTTTTTGCAATTTACAGTCACAATATTCAATCTTAGGACATTATTTATGGTAGAACAACGTTTATCTTTGCATTAGTTTTGGCCAAAAGTTGTAGTTCTGCACTCGGTAGCTCTCCGGCCCATGATGCTTTGAGCGCCCATGGTGGCTGAACTGGTCGTCTGGAAACTCCATGTAGACTCCCATAGACGGCAGCGCAGCTTTCCCTCTAGGTAAGAGTAAGAAACTCTATGCCCGCAGCTACTGCTTTCGCTCAATATTCGGTTCAGCAGCGTTCAACTCTTCTATTTTTTTTTTCATTTCACATAGGTCTGCACTCTTGTAACATGTGAAGAGTAGCTGCCTGGGCTTGGCTGGCACTACATATTAACTTCGAAGTTAATGAGGGTACGGTCCTTCTGACGATAGAAAAAGCAAGCAAAATTACGAATGGCCGCTTAGTAATATATGTACCATGTATATGATACATGTTTGATTGCCACATGTGGCGTGTTTCATGTAAACATTTTGCTCAGGTGTGCATACAGCCTCAGCATTTACTTAGTTCTCACAAAACAAAAACACGTACTCCACAGCAAGTTTTCAAGATACGCCCTAATCACATGATTTGCTTAATTGACTGTTTGTCGCGCTTGCTATTGTTATTAGAGGCAGAAAATAATCCCCCTTTATGCTTTACATTTTCTAGATTTGACAAAAAGGGATACGAGTTTTAGTGACTGCATTAAAGTGTCGCTGATATGTGAACGTGAGGTGTCATCCGCGCTTACCGCTCCCATTCTGCGCCAAGCCTCTTCAAATATCACTTGCTCTTCACTTATAACGACGCTCCCGTCTCGTTAACTCACTCGATCTCTCTGTTGTTTGCTGTAGACAGTCCGACTGCGTGTGTCATGATTAGAGACCGGATTTTAGGCAAATGACTATGTTATTGCGATAGCAATACTGCGCCAGGTTTCGAGCCATCGCGTATCCCCGGCGGACGCCACGCTTGATCTTGAACAGCCGAGGAGGAGGAGGAGGAGGAGGAGGAGGAGGAGGAGGAGGAGGAGACGAAGAAGACTGGTAACTTACGCTCTCGCGTCATACAATATTCGGGAGAAGTCTCCCCAGTATTGTAGCACCTTATACTGATAGGGCATGATAGGGGAATAATTTAGCAGGCAAAACAAGCTTCCGCTGTTGCTATCGCAATTCAGCTAGGGTTAACCAGAGCTAAACCGAAACAACTTTTTAAGTGCATCGTAGGCACACCATTTTTACATATGATCCCGAATTAGACGTTGCTAATATTGTTACGAAGTAGCGATTGGTGAATCTAATTCATTTATAGAGGAATCGGGACGTCACTGACCGGTCAGCAAATGGTCAGATTTCCAGCCCATATGCCTCCGAATTTCCATCTCTTCATCTTCATCCCACTACTTCTGAGTGCAACGTATCACTTGCCCCGGTTCATTTAAAGCTTGTTCTCGAGCAAATACATTATTCAGCAGGCCGATGGCAAGGTTTTAGGCGGGCGACGTGGGCAACCTGTGTCTTGCGGCACCGGCGATGACTCGAACTAACTGTAGCAATAACAAAAATAAGTTATAAATTCCGGATCAGTGGAATCGTTGCCATATTCGGTTGTTCAGTTCAGTCGTTCAGTCGTGTCCGACTCTTCGTGACCCTATGGACCATTTCACGCCACGCTTTCCGGTCTCTCACTATCTTCCTAACATCACATAACTTCATCTGCAGTGCCTCGAGGATGCCATCTAACCATCGCGTTCGCTGCCTACCTCTTCTCCGGCGACCGTCAACCTTTCCCAACATCAAATCTTTCTCCAGCGACTCCTCTCTTCTCATCAGATGACCAAAGTAGCTAAGTTTTAACTTTCGGTAGTAGGTAAGGGGAAAGCCCAATTGATTGGATGCAATATCGTCGTGCATGACATGAAGGATAGCGCTACGAAGGCTTGCAGGGACGACCAGAACCAGGGAGGCACCCTCAGCTCAATAGTTATTTTTAAAAAGCAAGTCTTCACGAATAATGAAAGAATTTCCATGTTCAGATGTGCGGGCTTGGTCGAAGAATCGTTGAAGAGCAAGGTGTCTCCTTTGCTCTTGGTAAATTGTGTCACTACTGGGAAATTCCAAGTAGAGGGTAAATAGGCAGTCATCGAGGTCACCATCTCTGCTCGTTGTATCTGGTACAGGGAAGCGTGACAAACAGTCCGCGTCAGCATGGCGGCGTCCGCTTTTATTTAAGACAGTAAAGTCATATTCTTAGAGGCGCAAAGCCCAACGAGTGAGCCGACCGGATGGATCGCGCAGGTCAACAAGCCAACACAAAGAGTGGAGACCAGCGCCGAAATTGAAATGACGCCCATGTAGATATGGTCGAATCTTCTGGATCGCAAGGGGGACCGGCAGGCACTCCAACTCTGTTTATGCGTAGCACCCTTCCGCATTGCTCATAGGACGGCTTGCACATGCAACAACGTGCTGGAGGCCGTTATGAAGTTGAACAAGGACCGCACCGACGCCGACGCAGGCCCAGATGTTAACAAATATTTCAGCTTCTGGAAGGCAGACTCGCATGCCGACGACCATATAAATGGAGTGTTTTTGAGAAACAGAAGTCAAGGGTGGACAAGATGAGCGAATCCTTGAATGAACCTACGAATGTAGGAACACAGACCCATAAAGCTTCGCAGGTGTTTCAGATTACGGGATTGCGGTAACTCCCGCACTGCAGCTATCTTCTGTAGGTCGGGCCGTATGCCGTCTCGACCGACAATAAACCCGTGTAAAATGGTTTGCCGTTCACCAGAATGATATTTTGGAGCTCAGAAACAAACCCAACACATGCAGTGCAGGTGGGCAGAACACTCAGTCGTTTGTTATGCTTATGGAAGGTCTTTCTCTAAATAATGACGTCATCAAGGTAACAGATGCGTACGTCCCACTTAAGGGCATACGAGACAGCGTCCACGAAGCAATCAAATGAAGTTGGGGCATTGCATAATCCAAAATGTCTCACTTTAAATTCGCACAGCCTGTCTGGTGTAAAAAATGCTGTCTTCTACCGGTCCGACGGATGCATGGGTATTTGCCAATACCCCGACAGTGGGTCAACTGGCACTATGTACAGCACTGACTGAAGACAATTCACGGCGCCGTCTATACGTGGAAGAGGGTAGACGTCTTTCTTCGTGACGACAATTAATCGACGGTAGTCAACGTAAAACGCTTTTGGGCACCAATAAGAGGTGAAGCCCACGGACTAGCTAGATGAAGTCCGAATGACGCCTTTTTGCATCATATCGCGTACTTGTTCGGTGATTACTTTACACTCTTCTGGGGACACACGATAAGGCTTCTGTCGAATGTGCGGTGTAGTGGCGGCGTTAATGTGATATTTCAAAGGAGAAATAGGCAGCGAAGGGGGAGTGGCTGGCTAAGCGAACTCAAACACCGACATATGCTGGGCGAGATCATGCTGCAGTTCAAGACGCTCGTATGACGGAAGCGATTTTTTTATTGTACCATACATACTGGCCGAAAAGTCCGTGGCTGTCTGGGAAGACGTGCCCGGCAACAGAGAACGGATGTTCAGAAACGTCATATGCGAGTAAGTCAAGCGAGCAAGTTTCATGCCAGATGGGAGGAAAACAGGTCACTTGACGGGTTCAATGTCCACACGTGCGCTATCCCCACGGCGGCTCTGACAAGAACCGTTGGCCCCAGAACATTCTTCGTCGTGGTGTTCTGGTAGTCTGGTTCAACCAGATCATAGGAAGTTCCCGCGTGGTTGCCAGAAGAGCGAAGTAGAACTAACATCGCAGCTCCGGCTTGTAATAGTACATCGTGTATGACACTGAATTCTCCGTACCGGTGGTCGGTTGAACGGTTCACAAAGGCAGCACGCTTATAGCAGCGCAGAGAAACTTCACCAGCACCGCAGTCAAGCCTAGCCCCACATTAACTTTTAAAGTCAATACCTAATATGACATCGAGGGTTGCATGTGTAAGAAAGACAAAGAACAAAGAGCGCCGCGGCATCGCCAGTGCCATAGCTTCACTCCGACTCCCATCTGTCGAGCTGAAGTTGTGCCCTGTGGCAAGCAATTCTATCCTGATGTGCCCCAACTACTGGTAGCGCTAGACGTTGGACCAAGCTACTAAATCCAGATTTTACATGGAGTAATACGACGAACTTTGCCCAAAACGTTTCGCCGGCAATGACGACTGACACGAAGCATATGCCAACAGGGTGCAAGTTTCACCTCCAACACCACGAAAACTAGCAGGCTGATCCCACGCAAACATAACTTTTGGTTCCAGGCGGTTTTTAAAGGCAATACTCATCACAGTTATAGAGGCACCAGTGTCTACCAACGCGAGAGTATTTATACCACCAACAAACACAGACACTTTGGTTTCTAACATAAGGACAGGAAGAGAAATTTGTGAAGGCGACCATTCCGCGACCTCACCTCCATCGGCCTCAGCAGTTAGGTTTCCGCAAGCGGCGATACAGAGCGGCGGTATGGCGACGGTGAACGGCGTCGCTGAATAGGCGGCGTGGAACTGCGTTTAGAAGCAGGTGAGTCGTTTAGCAGTCTTCCTTGTCGCATCGGCCGGGAGCCACGTGGGTTACAGGGCTTGTAGTTGTGGAATGTCACCAAAGGTTGAACAGAGAGGCTTGCGTACAAACAGTGATTTTAGTCATGTTGCTCCCGACTCTGGCAGTGCGGGGAAATGTAGCCACGACGACTAGAACGGTAACACACCAGAGCCGCACGATGATTTGTTGGCGCGGAAAAATCAGTGTTGGTATAGCAGTAGCGGCGAGTGAGGAACGGCGAAGTCGTCTTAAGGGTGGTAGTAGATTCGCGGCCCTGGTACTTGGTCTTACACAGAGTGGGTCAGCTGCGGGATCACTGCCTGTACTACATCACGGACGATTGCAGCTCGGTCCGGCCGAGGAGGATGGTGATTCAAAGCGCGGCGTCTGGAGCGCACATTCATGGTAGATGGTGTGGGCGGCAGTATTCTGGAATTTCTTAGCCTCTTCATGGATGACCTACAGGATGAAAAACCTCATGTCATCACGGTTGTAAATCTCGACACTGCCAACGGGTGGGACGTTGGAAAGATGACCGAACCGGAGGCGATACACCGAGTATCTTACGCCTCAAACGTCCTGCAATGATGGGCGCCGTCCCACGAAGTGACGGGGTTTTGTTTCGTAATGAGAAAATTGTAGACATCTTCAGCAAGTCCTTTCATAACGTGACCAACTGTTTCCTCTTTCACGGCACGGTTGACGGCTTGTTTCAAAATGCACTCGGCGTACAGGTATCTTCTGTTGAAAGGATACATACACTGGGCAAAAGACAACTAGAGAAGCTGAGACCAGTAATCCTTAAACTCGTTTATCACAGAGAAAAAGTGAACATTCTTCAAAACTGCTAGAAGATAGAAAAAGAAAATAAGAAAGCCGTTGGCGAAGAATTCTCGACAGCCACAAGGCAAATCAGAAAATGCTTATGGGAGAATACGGCTGATATTAGAAGGCAGGGATGAAAAGTGAGCTTATCTACGACAATGTTAGAACTGAGAAAAAAATAGGACATCACCCAAATGAAAATAGTGCTTATCGTTGAACCTTCACTCGCCTCTGAAACGACACCATGACTCGAGCCTCCCGTTAAAAGTCCATTTTGTTTCTTTACTGAGAATGCACGCATTATGGCTAACAAGAACACAGATTTCGAAAGTATTGTTATGGTCCATAGCCCGCATATAATAGTTATTACAAAAACGTGGTTACATCAAGATATAAGCGATGCTGAAATCACTAACGAAATTTAGCGTAATGACAAGTATTCCTGAAGTAGCGGTGTAGCCATACTTTTAAACAGTGCTTGAGTGTGCCCAGACTACCTGACCCTATAGAAATGGGGTGCGTCAAGATTGTTCAAGACGGTTTGCATCATCTAAATGCTAGATTTTATCATCCTCCGTCATCTAGCCCTGCATTTTTTGACAAACTGAATGAATTTGTTTGCATACATAGCAACCAAGCTTGTAGCATTTTGTTGACAGAGGACTTTAATGTATTAGATATTGATTGGTCTAAGGAGCTCCCAAAAACGCGCTCTCATCCTGCGGAACTTTTTGTTGATATACTTCTGATGCACAATTTAACAAAGTTAATGAAACTGCCTACCCATGTTCAAGGCAAGAGCGTGCCAACATTATATTTATTCTTCGCCAATAAAAAGGCTCTAAATTGAATCCAAGCATGCATATTTTTGAATTTATTCGTGATCACAACAAAATAATTCTGTCCCTTAGCTTAATATTGAATAATGTTTCAAAAGTGAGTCAGAGGAAAACCATTGTGCTCGATTTTTCTCGAATTAGTGATACAGATGTATACTTGATGGATTGGACAATTCGCTTTTTTGTTGCAAAACTTGAATGTAATGCTTTTGATGCGTTATGAATATCTTTAAACATCGAATTATGCATAGCATAAAGTACTTCATTCCCCAGAAAAAGGCACAAAACGTACTTCCATACCTTCAATGACACAAGAAATAGCCCGCGTAGAGCGTAAGGTTAGAAAAGCAAGAAAACAATACCTACAACGCCCTTCTCCTGCGGGCGCACAAGAGTTATCGAACTGCTTCTGTTTCTGAATAACGAAGCAAAAAAGAGTAAAGACCATTATCGAACTGAGCCTCTAAAACTGTTTCTTTCTGAGTCGATGAAAAATATTGGCGTCACTCGTTACCAAAGATGCAAATAGTTTTGAATCTCTTGATCAATGGTAACGCCGTAGCGGATCGAAAGGAAGTAGCTGATGCCTTAAACCTTTTTTTCTTTTTCGGTTTCACCAAAAATGATGGCGTCACTCAGCAGTTCAAAGCGTTTTCCGAAATTCCTCCGATAAATAGTTCAGCTATAAATGTATAAGGTGCACTTATCTTTCTGCTCAATCTAGATGCTATAAAGTCGTCGGGAATTAACGGCATTTCTGCGTCCTTCTGTTCCGTTACGCTAAATGGTCTGTTGTATACTTGTGTCAGATATTTGAAAAATTATCGCCATGCGCAGAACTTCCAAGCGATTGGAAAAAGGCAAAAAGTGCCCCAATACCGGAAGCTGAAAACCGGCTTCTTGCTTCTTCCTGCAGGCTTATTTGCTTGCAATGTACGTATGTTTGGTTTGGTTTTGTAAGCTTTAACGCCCCAAAGCGACTCAGGCTATGTGAGACGCCGTAGTGGAGAACTCTGGAAATTTCGACCGCCTGGGGTTCTTCAACGTGCATCGACATCGCACAGCACACGGACGCCTTGCTTTTCGCCTCCATCGAAAAGCTGCCGCCGAGGCCGGGATTCGACTCCACATCCTTGGGATGTACGTGTGTAAAGGCATTCGAACATATTGTAGCAATCCTGACGAAGAGGAAAACATATAGAAGAAGAAAGGGAAAAACGTTGAGAAAGACGAGGAGACTCTCGTGCCCGTGCCGGACTCGCAGCCGTTCACCAGCTGAGTTCTCTGCCCCCTGGACCTGTCCAGCGCTCCGACGTCAAACCCCCCTCGTAACAACTTGGCGGCAGGCGATGGGTACGAATACCCTGACGACGCATCCTCAACCGCTGGAGCCTCGCCGGAGCCGTCGCCTCGCTGGTCTTCCTCCTATTCCTCCGAGAATGCAGCAGAAAACTGAGCAGTCTGGAACGTCAACGCGAAGCATTCTTTCCCTGCCTAGTGATGTACCACCAACTGCCTCACACGCGACGCTACCGCTTCGAGAGCCTCGTTCTTTTGCCGGTCAAGCAGGGGAAGATGTTGATGAGTTTCTCACTCATTTTGAACGTGAGAGCCGCTTCGACCGCTGGGATGCGGTGGCGAAACTAGCGAATGTGGTATCCTTCTTGACGCAGACCGCCTTGGTGTGGTACGAGAACCACGAAGACTCGCTGACCACTTGGGAGGAGGGCTTTGTGGAAGATATCAAAGAATGTTTTGGTAATCTGACTGCAAAGAGAAGGTAGGCTCAGCAGACACTTGCTCAGAGAGCTCAGACAGCAGGTGAGACTTGCACCACATACATCAAGGCAGTACTGAAATTATGCAAGACCGTCGACAGTCGGATGACCGAGGAAGACAAGGTAGGCAATCTGCTCAAGGGCATTGCGGAAGACGTCTACCACTTCCTCATTGCCGAAGACAACTTCAGTTCGGTCACCGACGTTATCCAACACTGCCGCATTCGAGGCCCTCAAGACACGCCGCACTACACCGAAGTTTGGTAGACTGGCAAATGTCACTACTGTTGCCAGCGTCGAAGTATCTCCGTCCCCAAGTCTCCTGTGCGCCATTTGCGAAATTGTTAGGGAGGAAATTTCACAATGTGAGCTGCTTGCCCGGCCACCCTCTGGCTTCGCGGATGAAGCATACGCTTTTCCAGCCCATGCACGCTTTCTCAGCCCACCAACGTCCGGCTATACACCAGCCAATGACACCGACTTCGCCTTCCGAGAAGACCTGGACACCCCGCGACCAAGGCCCAACCAGATTTACCGGCAATTCTCTTATCAGCGCAGAGACCCTCGGTTCTACTCAAAGCGTACACCACGCCTACCGCGGGAAAGCTACGTTGACCGGGAAACCACATTTCAATATTCGTGGCGTCCTACCTCGCAAGAGTGCACTGAAGCGCAGCTGTTTGATCGGCCTATTCCCCTGTGCTACCGGTGTGGTGTCGCGGGTCACATTTCCCGCAACTGCAATCGGCGCGCGCAGTTCAGGAATACTCCGATTGCATCGAACCGACGAACCGTCCAGCCCTACATCGACAGCTATCGGCCAGAACAACCATCCCGGAGGGGCAGTTTTCAAAGCGAAGGGCTCCGCAGCTATTCTCCAGCGTCTGACCGTAGTGTGACACCGCCTCCATTATTTAATGTGCGCCGTTCCCCGTCACCAGGGCATGGATATCCACTATCAACGCAGGAAAACTAGCCAGCGCGGCCAATGGAGGTGAGGTCGCTGGACAATGTCCGCTCTACCTATTATTCCTCCTTTGTGCATGTTAAAGAATAAGTTTAATATGCTTGTGGATGGTTTGCCTACGATGGCGTCGGTAGACACTGGTGCTACTGTCTCACTAATGACTTTAGATTTTAAGAACCTTTTGAAAAACAGAGTTATGCTTGCCTGGGACAAAACTGCTGGAGTAATGAGAGATACTGTGTCCGGTTGGGGTATGCAGCGTTGAAGTTTCTTTGGGAGGCACAATATTTCCGGCGGAGTTTGCAGTACTGCTCCGATCAACACACGATGTAATCTTGGGAATTGACTTCCTGCTATGTGCGGTGCTGCAGTTCATTGTCGAACGGAAGAGCTAAGTGTTGGTGGTTCTCTTCCGCGTGAACGTTTGGAAGAGACGTCAAATTATGAAAACGTTTTGTGTGTGTGTGATGAAGTCGTATGTGCCTTATACATAGAATTCATTGATTACGAAAAAGCATTTGACTTAGTTGAAACCTCGGCGGTGATGCAGGCATTGCGAAATCAGGGAGTAGACGAGCCGTACGTGAAAGTGCTGGAAGATATATATAGTGGCTGCACAGCAACCATAGTTCTGCGCAAAGAAATTAACAAAATTCTCATAAAGAAAGGTGTTAGGCAAGGATACACAATCTCCCCAGTACTATTCACAGCTTGCTTAGAGGAATTATTCAGACTTGGAATGGGAGCAGTTAGGGATGAGGCTAGATGGAGAATACCTCAGTAATCTGCGATTTGCTGATGACATTGCCTTGCTAAGCAACTCGGGGGATGAATTGCAAATAATGATTGATGACCTAGACAGGAAACGTAGAAAGGTAGGCTTGAAAATCAATATGCAGAAGACTAAGGTAATGTTCAACCACGGCCGCTCAATGGAGGCGCACTTGGTGCGGCCAGTCGCGTCGCGCCTCGATGGCTGGGGAAGCGCGTGTTGGGAAAAGTTACAGTTTCCGCCGTCGTTTTCCGCGGGGGCGTTACCACTACATGCCTTGTGATTCCTGCAAAACCCTGGACTTATTACAATTCTTGATGATGGACGCCTAAGATATCTGAAAATCATCATGCACCTTTGTTAGCAAGGTGATGAAGTGCCCGCAGGTCATAAGAAGCAGCAAGCTATGCAACATGTTAGTTTCATCCCTTCTTCCCTATTTTGTGCAATTTCCGGAGTTGATTTGCGAGAGAGAAGACCGCAGTCACACTAAGGACCTAACCAAACTAATGTGACCACTGCTGACCAACTGGACAGGCAACATCAATCAGACAGTGGCAAAAATCACGCTTGCACATAAACCTTTTTCGAGGAATGTTCTTCGCTTGTAAAATAAGCTTGCGTGTCTTCTGTGCATCACGCGGCTTCATAATCAAACGAGAAAAAAATTGCTTGAGCCTGCGGGCGTGTCGTTGAACTGTCTGTCTTGTGTTGTTTCTTTTGCAAGTTTGTGTTAGCTAGTATGTTTTGGTGGTGGTACCCACTTGAATATTATTTCCAGTAAAAATGGAGGAACAGGCCGAACAATAATGTTGAACGCTACTTCCTGAATTGTAAGTTTCCAGAAAAGTGCACGCTGAATAAATGGCCCCAAACCGTGTCCCAATTTCAAGATTGTAATATCTAATACGTTATTACAGTGGTTGAAACGCAACTAAATGGGTGTTCACTCAGCGAAGCACACGACTGCCTCATTCTCGTTGTACACGGAAGACCGCGAATGACTTGGAAAAGCCTAGGGATGATTACCTGCCGCGATCACCTTATCAATAGCATACTTGCACGTAGCATCACATAATGTGTGAAACGCCGCTCATAATCCTAAATTGAGCAAGCGCCGACCACGCGGAATCCGAAACGAAAGCACAGCCACGGCCGCTGCGCGCAGCTCTCCGCCCGGCCTCGTCCCGGAGCGGTGGTGATGAGAACTAGGCGCAATACGGCTCTTCTGGGCGACGCGACGGACCGCAGCCAAGTGCGCCTCCATTGAGCGGCCGTGGTTCAACAGCCTCGCGAAGGAACAGCAGTTTACATTAGGTACCGAAGTACTGGAAATAGTAGGCGAATATGTCTACTTAGGACAGGTAGTAACCGCAGATACGGACCATGAAAAGGAAATAAGAAGAATAAGATTAGGATGAGCGCATTTGGGAAGCAGTCGCAGATTATGACTAGCAGCTTACCAGTATCGCTAAAGGGGAAAGTATATAACAGTTGCATCTTACCTGTACTCACCTTGGGCGCTGAAACGTGGAGGCTAACCAAGAGAGTTCTACTTAGGTTGAGGACAACCCAGACGGCTATGGAACGAAAAATGGTTGGGGTAACATTAAGAGATGGGAAGCGTGCAGAGTGGGTCAGAGAAATAACTCAAGTTACCGACATTCTAGTGGAAATTAAGAAGAAATGGACATGGGCAGGACATGTATTGCGAAGAGAGGATAACCGATGGTCGCTTAGGGTAACAAACTGGATTCCAAGGGAAGGAAAGCATTGCAAGGGGCGGCAGAAAGTTAGGTGGGCGGATGAGATTCAGAAGTTCGCAGGGGTCAAGTGGATGCAGCTAGCACAGAACCGGGTTAAGTGGAGAAATATGGAAGAGGCCTTCAGTGGGTATAGTCAGGCTGATGATGATGAAGTCGTTGTACCGCCACATTCTGCAGTGTGCGTTCAGGTGCCCCGCTCCCATCCTATTAATGACTCTTTTGAGGTTACTGTGGCGCATTTTAATTTACAGTGCGTAAAGAAACATTTAGTAGTACCGAATTGTTTGGTTTGCATGAAAGAGGGCCTTACCGGACTGTGGAATATAAATCGCTCACCGGAACCGGTTGTTTTTCTAGCGGGCTCTAAACTAGCTTCATGTAGCGCAACTCTCCCGAATTAGTACGTGTGGACTGTTTTAAATGTAACCCTGTTATCAATAAACCTTAGTTGTCAGTTCGCGCTTGTCCTGTGTACGTGATTCCTGCTCTCTTGTGTATCTGTGTATATCGTGGCGCGAAAATTCTTGGACTGGTAAACCAACAAGCCCTCATTGCTGCTTTTCTTGCACTTATTTCCAGTTCAACGGGCGGAAACATTCCTAACCTTCCACCGCTTCCTCGGGTATATTATCTTGTGAACTGCATTGCCCAGGATTGATGCCGCACTCGTACCCTTACGTATGCCTTCTCTCACGGCCTTTAGACTCCTGTCCTCTGCTCCTTGCTGGGAAGTATGGCGCCAACGGAAAAGACAGCAAAACGCCTATGCATGGTTTTGCGGGCTGAAAGCTGGAGAAAAATGCGGCTGTTCAGGCTAGAAATTCAAGTTACCTGCTGTGCCGTGCTGGACCAGGAAAACGCAAGCTTCATGACCCGGTACTTTTTCGGTGTCGCAGAGGCGAAGGGAGTGGGCCTTTGGAAGACAGTATTCTCAAGTTTACCTAGGAAAAGACATCGCACAAACGTGGATGACCATCTTCTGAACCTGTCTGGCCAGCAGCTACCAATGAAGGTGAGAGCCACGCTAGACAAAGGGCCAAAATTCGCTACTCACTTTCGTCCCTCGACAGAACAGCTGTAGAGTATGGCGCATGCTATTACTGCGAAAGTACAAAAGGAACATAAATCTGCTTGCATTGCCGAAGGTGTGCGATGTGTCATGAGGTACTCGCCTCCGAACAAGCGAGTATGTGCCACTAAAGAGACGCTAAATGTTTTGAAAAGCAACCACTTAGCGCTACTACTTCCGGACAAAACGGGGAGGTTTGTGGTCATGAAAGACAGCGACTGCGAGGAAATGTCACAGAGGGCACTGCAAAAGAATTTTGCAGAGACCAACTTAAACGAAGCACATCTGAAGCGAATAAAGAAGAAAGCGGCCGATCTTTGTGCAAGTTTAAACCTGGCACAACTCTCGAAGCAAGTCAAGGGATGTAAACAGCTGAGCCTGACACCAATGTTTACGGTGAATGCTCACAAGGAAGGAAATCCGTTCCGGACCATAATAGATAACAGGAACACATGGCAAAGAGGTGTTTCACGCTTTTACAAGAGCCTCTTTCAAGATTGCAACTGGAGGACCCGTTTGAGATTCAAGGCTCCGAGGACGTCATTGCATTCTTGAAAGAAGCCCCCCCCCCCCCCCCCCCCGTTACCTGTGTGTCCGTTTACGTTAAATATATGTATTTTAGTATTCCGGTCGCGGCGGCCTTAACTGCCGTGAAAGAATGTATTGATCAGATTGGTGCCGTCAAGTTCCAGAATGAGTCCTGTATTAGCGTTTTTGCTTTTCGAAAATTGCTGGAAAAATACCTTAGTTCATAAGCTGTAAAGTTCGGTTCAAAATGGTACATACAAAACAGTGGTATTAGCATAGGATCTTGCATTGCGCCGGTCATTTCTGATATTTGCATGGCAAAAGGGAATCGGACTTTAAAATCTAGTTTGGCAAAATTTGATTTACTGCATGCGTTTAGATTTGTAGATGATTTCTTGCTGTGCTTCCCTGTTGTGAAAGCAAATTGCCTAACCGTGGATCACGTTTTAGACGCTTTTCGTGGTGTTTTCCTAGGGCTGGATTTCACTTTCGACCTTCCACGGGATTCGGTGATTTGATTCTTAGACATAGAGATTAAGGAAACTGAGAAGCACACGTGTTGGACGTACTTGACGAAATTGGAGAAAAACGTTTTGAGCTATCATTCCGAGCATTCCAAATAGTGAAAAGAAGTTTAGCATTTAATAGTTTTTCGCAATGCATTAAGAAATCATGTTTTCATCAAGCAGAACGTAGCCTCACGAGACAAGTTAACAGGCTACGGACGAGTGGATACCTAGACGCACTTTTAGTATTTGTTGCAGAAAAGCCCCTACAAATTTTGGGTGACAGCAAAAGGATGCGGAAAAATAATTTAGGCCGAGCTAGTAATGTGGTCGCCATTCCGTACGTACATAATGTATCCCATGCATTAAAGAAAGTAGCTAGTAGGCATGATGTCCACCTCGTGTTTCCTGCTCCGAACAAGTTTAAAAGCCTGTGATATAAAATGATTAAAGATCATAAAGACAGAGTCAACACATGCGAAATTGCGCACAAAGAAAGATTTGTTGAGTGTGATACTGGTTTTTTGTATAAAATTCCCTTATCATGCGGAATGAGATACATAGACCAGACACGCAGGTGTTTGAACATGAGGTTAAAGGAACACTGTAATGATACATGCAAAATCACTAACCCTGGAAACCTCGCACCCCATTGCGCAAAACACAAATGCAAGCCAGAAGTATAAGGAACCACTACTTAGGCCGTTCAAAAGAAAGAAAAGAGAGAAATAATAGAAGCGTTTCAGACATGGGAAGCTGGAGAAGACAAGTGCGTAAGCACGCCATCAGTCATGCTAACTAATCATGAGATAAAGATAATAAAGGGCGTAGGTGCGTAGGGGTGTGACACTGCCTGTTCAGTGAGTTTGCGAGATTTCTTGTATCAGAGAGTGCTTGTGGACTGCTTTAAATGTAACCCTGTTATCAATAAACCTTAGTTGTCAGTGCCCGCTTGTCCTGTGTACGTGGTTCCTGCTTTCTTGTGTATCTGTGTGTATCGTAGAGCGAAATTCTTGAAATGGTAAACCAACTAGCCCCCACTGCTGCTTTGCTTGCCGACGTCGCTTACCCTATGACGTCCCTTCTACAAACAGACCTCCCTTTCGACTGGACCTCAGATTGTGACGTGTCTTTCCTCCATCTTAAGTTTCTCCTTACGTCACATCCCATACTACGGCAATTCAACACCTCCGCTCCGACGGAAGTTTACACTTATGCAAGTGGGATCGGTGTTGGTGCTGTGCTTGTGCAACGTTAGGCAACCGGCGAGCATATAATTGCGTCTCAAGCCGTTCCCTCAGCAAACCTGAGCTAACTACACTGTCTCGAATACATAAGCACAACTGGACTTCACTCCTTCTTTTAACTTTCTATCTCCTGCATCCCATTCCCCCTTTCTCAACTTATGCCTTGTGGCAAACTCTTCGAAAAAAAAACTACACTGTTACGAAGCAAGAGTGCCTCGCTGTAATTTTCGCTGTTCAGCGGTTTCAGTGCTACCTATATGGACGCCATTTCATGGTTGTGACGGAACATCATGCCCTCTGTTGGCTTGTCAACCTTCGTGATCCATCTGGTCGTTTGGCACGCTGGGCCCTTCGTCTGCAGGAATACGACTTCACTGTCTCGTACAAGGGTGACCGCGAACATGCCGATGCAGACTGCCTATCTAGTCTCCCCCTTCCCACGACTGAATGTGACTCTGCTGACTTGAATCACTACATCTCCTCCGTTGTTCCCGAGTTTCCTGACGCCTCGGCTCTGTGGACTGCCCAAGAGACCGACATAAGCCTCGAGCCACTACTTGCGGCGGCGCGGGATTCCACAGCCACCAGCCCATTCTGTCTCCGTGATGGCCTTCTGTACAAAAAAGCTTATTCCAGCACCGGCGCGAATTTTTGTACTTGAGGTTCCCGAGAGTACCGCTCGTGCATCCTGCGTACCATGCATGACGACCCCACTTCCGGTCACCTGGGCTCTGCACGAACCCTCCACCGTGCCCGCGACCGGTTTTATTGGCCGAAAATGCGCCAGATGATTGAACGATATATGACGAGCTGCACTGAGTGCCAACGGCACAAATGGTCTACGTCCACGCCACAGGGCCTGCTGCATCCTGTGGCTCCACCACATGGTGCATTTGAGAAAGTTGGATAGACCTTATGGGTCCCTTCCCGAAATCTTACGATGAAATCGCTAGATAGTGGTTTGTGCCGGCTATCTCACTCGCTACTGCGAAACGGCCGCTCTTTCTTCAGCCACCGCTCACCACGTGCCCATGTTCTTGCTCCGTTCCATCATCCTGCGCCATGGACCTCCGCGAGTGATCGTCAGTGATCGAGGTCGGCAGTTTACGGCAGATGTTGTGGAAGAGCTTCTCCGTTTGTGCTCGTCACATTTTCGACACTCCACACCATACCACCCTCAAACCAACGGTTTGACGGAGCGCACCAACCGCACACTCGTCAACATGCTCTCTATGTACATTGCATCAGACCACAAGAACTGGGATACAATACTGCCGTTTATAACTTTTGTCTTCAACAGTGCAACACATGAGACGACCGGCTACAGCCCGTGTTTTCTTCTCTATGCCCGTGATCCTCGGTATCCCCTCGAACTCATTCTTCCCTATTCCGTCCATGACGAACCTTGCATCGCCGAAACTCTTTGTCGGGCCGGAGAAGCTCGCCGTCTCGCCCGTTTGCGGATTCTGGCTTCGCAAGAGCGTTCCAAAGCTCGGTACGACAGACAGCATTGGCATGTGTCTTACGCACCTGCAGACTTAGTGTGGCTTTGGCGACCTCTCTGGAAACGTGGTTTAGCCCAGAAAATGTTGGCGCATTACGCTGGCCCTTACGTTAACCTCGACCGCGTCAGTGACCTGAATTACGAGATCGCACGCATGGCCGCAACTGTTCGTTGCTCAGCTACAACGGAACTCGGTCATGTCGGCCGGATGACGCCATGCCAATCCCGTGGGAACGACAACTACCTCGCTCAGGGGGGCTTTGGCTCTCCCGGGGGGGAACTGTAGCAATCCTGAAGAAGAGGAAAACATATAGAAGAAGAAAGGGAAAACGACGTTGGAAAGACGAGGAGACTCTCGTGCCCGTGCCGGACTCGCAGCCGTCCAGCTGGCCAATCCCCCTTCGTGGGTATGTTCCATATATCAAGGCAGAAGAAGAAGAAAAAGCCGTTCACCAGCTGAGTTCTCTGCCCCCTCGGCCTGTGCAGCGCTCCGACGTCAAATCCCCCTCTTATCAATGTTATGTTTGCACACATTTCTATATTTTTTGAGGAGAACAGCATTTCTGGTAGCCAACAGCATGGGATTCGTAGAAATCATTCCACGATAGCACAACTAATAGAAACTGTCCACGATCTCGCTGCAGGATTAGATAGAGGTAGTCAAGTAGACATGACACCTATAGTTTTTGAGAAAGCTTTTGATCGCGTGTGCAGTCAAAAACTGCTTTTAAAACTGGAACGCATCCTTAAAAATGATTTATTCATCTCATGGCGAGTGGCATATCTTTCATTCTGACGTAAAGCTGTATCCAGAGACGGAATCAGTTCAGATTCCGCGCCTGTTACATCCGGCGTTCCTCAGGGTTCCCTCCTGAGACCACTACTTTTTTGTTGCTTTGTATAAACGATATTGCTTCCGACATATCAGCTAAAATGCGCCTTTTCGCCGATGAATGCACACTTTATCACGAGATTTTCAGCAAGAACGATCAGGTGCTGCAAACTTCTCTGGAGCAATGGCCCCGTTACTTTGCATATGAATCAGCGTCAAATACGTTCTTATCCTAACCAAACGTGTGCCCCAAAGTAGTGCGACGCGACCACTCTTTCTTATTCTCAAACGTTAGAAGTATCATTAAAAAACGTGAAACACTATTTACCGTCCTTCATTCATGCTCCGCTGACGTTCCTCTTTTCCCTGAAACATGGCTTTCTGATCAGACAGATAGTGCGGAAATTGTTGACTGTGAAAAGAAGTATTGTATTTATCACCGGGACCGCGAAGACAAATGTGAGGGCGATGTGCTTGTCGCCGTAAACGCCGAACTAGGGTCTAGCGGCATTGTAATTGACTCTCCCTTAGAAATTGTTTTTGTTCGTGCTTTCCTAGGTCACCAGAATACGCTGTTCTAATTGTGCTATCGGCCACCCAGCACCCTTCACGCTTTTCTGACCAGCTGGATGATGTTTAAAATTACTTAGTGTTGCGTTTCCCAGGCTGTCCCCTGTTCATGCTTGGCGACTTTAATTTGTTGAAAATTAATTGGTCACAGCCTACTACGATAGTTAAAGGCGCGCTTACGGAGTGTGTATCTTGTGAAATATATGCCTCGACTTTGTACTAACGCAAATTGTATTTCATCCTACCTGAACTGGTCCCAATTGAACCAATCTACTTGCCCTAATTTTAGCACTTGCCCCAGAACTCGTGCACTTGATGACGTTTTTTACAGGCTTGAGTGACCACTGCTTTATTCACAATATGATGACAGTTAACCGCACACTACGCCCAACTTATGCGCCTAAAACAATCAGACTATGGAAAAGCCAATTATAATGAAATTGACCAACAGCTATAAATCTTTGTTCACACCTACATGCCAGATTTCTTCGATTGTTCCTTGGAAGAGAATTGGATTCTATTCAAGAACGAAGTTATGGCATTAATGAACAAGTATGTGCCATTATATACACTTTCGAGGAAAAAGTGATATTCTTGGTTCGCGACAGCGCTGAAGCGGATGTCTGGTGAGAAAAAAAGGTTGTTCCGTAAAGCCAAACAAACGAACAGACCACACAACTGTCTAGCATACCATGACGTCGTTTCGTAGTATCGCAATGCCCTCAAAGACGCAAAGCCCCCAAAACGCAAAAGGAAATGCGAGTACTCTTCCCTCTCTTCTTTCAAACAACCAATCAAAATTCTGGTCCGTCATCAATCCGCTAATGAGCCACACCATACCGTTCGTTGACGATACCGACCTAATCAACCCCCAACACCAAATCTGTAACGTACTGAATATACTTTTACTGAGTCCTTCTCAGATGCCACTATTTCTTTGGTACCCGTACTATGCCCTCACTCATTCTTCCAGATAGACCATATCGTCATAGATTCGGTTGGTGTCATGAAGTTGATATGAATTTGAAAACTTTGTCTTGGTGTGGTGTTGATGAGATTATTTCGAAATTTCTGAAAAACACTGAAGTATATTCATCAATTATTTTGGTAAGCCTTTTTACGCAGTCTCTAAAGCGCAGCGCACTACCACAGGAATGGAAGGTGGGCAAGGTGGTATCGCTTTTCAAGTCAGGTAACGCTCATTCTACCCTCAACTCTAGACCAATCGCGTTAACGAGTATCCCTTGTAAATTACTAAAGCACATATTATATTCCAACCTCATAATTTTCCTCGAATGAAATTCATGGTTTTCAAAAACACTACTTTTGTTAAACAAAGCTATTAACTCTTACAAATAGCTTAGCTTCTTCCCTTGACCATGGTTTAACAGTAGACTGCATATTACTCGAATCCGCAAAAGCCTTCTATAATGCCCACCATAAGTTACTCCTTCTAAAATTACGGACCTTGAACATTGATGCCAGCATTATAGAACGGTTCAACAGGAGGAAGTTTTGCCAGTTGGTTCGACATAGTTGTAGAAGAAAAGGAACCGCGACAGAAACGGGACAAAGACGAGAAGTGGACAGGACGAGCGAAAAACTAACCACTGAACTTTATTGGAAAAAACCCGAAGCAGCAAAATCGGGAGGGGGGGGGTGTAAGCGCATAACATGGACGAAAAAAAGCAAACGGAAAACGTTAGCAAGCAAAGATGATTTCTCGTCGAATGTAGGCGGCATAACCACGTGCACACAACAGAAAAGCGCAAAGACGCGTACGTCACAAGTTGATCAAGAACCGGGTCCCTTTATCTAAAAGAGCCACAGCTGGCTCACTAACACACTTGTCGAGCTCAAATAGGCTCAGATGCGCCGCTTCAAAATCCACTTTTTCAGTCTAGTTTTTCCTCTCCCAATAATGGTGGCTTTTTTCAGCAAGGGATAGCAACAATGGCATTTTCGGCAGTGTTTTGGGAGATTGGCCTCAATGTCGCGTTTCAGAGACAAGTGATGCTGTCGCAGCCTCTCATTCATACTGCCGCGAAACCTTGAAAACTGTATTTGTCGTTTTTTAGCAGCCGCCGGCATGCGGTATTATCACTGTGATTTTGGCATGCGTAACAATTCTGTATTTTTTGGTTGTTAATGTTCGATGTGGCGAAACGCAGCTTTATCAGTTTGTCGGGCAATATTCGTCGAGATCGGTCTTGAACATTACGGTCACTCGCGTAAGTTTCTACAGTGTTCTAAGCTGTGCTAGTAACAGTGGGAAACGTTACCTAGATGATCCTGAGCCGCATTTAAATTGAGCGCTGATGTGTGCGACGGGCATTCTTTGTTCGACGATCAACGAGCACGTTTGTTCCTATCGCCACCGTCGAGCTGCTCAGCTCTTTTGCGGGCGCAAGCCATCCCAATAATGAGTTAATTTCAGTACTATAAAGCCTATGTCTTCTTTTGGTGTCTACGGCCTTGTCACCACCACGTGACATCTGGTGGAGGTGCTGAAATCCAACACCATGACGGACCCCGAAGATGGCCCCCGTCGAGCAGAAAGCATCCTTGGTTCTCGCATAACACCGTGAGCCACCTGCTTCCAAGGACGACCGGACAAGGATGCAGAAGACTGTCTCGACCTGTTCGACCGCGTGGCAACGTTCAACGCCAGGCAACGACGAAGCGAAACTCAGGCAAGTATATTTTGCTTTTGGACGATCTAGAGTATATGGTTTAAAAATCACGAGGCAGCTTTGAAAGATTGGGAGATTTTCAGGAATGAATTTTTGACGGCCTTTGCAAGTGTCGTCCGCAAAGAACAAGCACAGGCCCTCCTTCATTCAGCACTTCAACTCCCAAATGAGCCTCACCTGGTTTACGTGGAGAAGATGAAGCGCCTATTTCTCCGCGCTAAACCTAATATGACCGAAGGTGAGAGTTGAGTTTGCGGGCTTCGCCCAGAAGGAGATTCCGAAGGGGCGGCTAAGGCCAAGGAGCAGCTTGACGCTGGCTGATGTACGACGGCCGTGCAGGCGGCCGCTTTTCGGAAGTGATGCCAGAGAACATGGCAGCGGACAACGCTGCCGGCTCTGTCCGTCCCGTGCCGCGAGAGAGGCAGGGCAGTGCAGTTAGAAGGCACAGCGTAAGCGCACTGGTTGTGGGCTCGGCGCTAATTGCTGTGTCTCCAGGTTCGAGTGGAGAGGGTGCGGAGGCCATAAATCCCGAAACGCGGCGAAACATGGGCCTAGGAGAATGCGCTGCAGAGGGAACCGCTGTTGACATGTCTTCTTGAGAAGACGCCGGGACGTCACTTTGAATCCGCCGCCCACGTGCAACCAACCTACGGCAGCGATCGGAATATTGGGCCTGAGGTTTGCGTGTGTGTGCTTATTTGTGTGTGTTTGCGGAAGTGTAACCGTCGACGCCGTTTGTTTTTGCGCACTGCTTGGCGCCTCTTGCATGAACTGAGGGAAGACCGCGGGAGAGAGAGTAAATCGCAGATGTGTGTGTTTGCGTGCGCAACCACTCGCTGCTCAGTGCGTGCGTTGTGTGTGTTTTACTTGACAAGCGTAGGAGAGGGGTATATGTGGCGCAATGATTGGCCAGCCCATTTTAAAGCACTGCATGTTATTGGCCACAGAGTGACTGGTAGTTGATTGGTCAGCGGACTAGACTCGAATTTTGGGAACGCTAAGGAAGCGGGAACAGTTGAGCTCGTAGGACAGTTGGGCTGAGATGAGAGTCGAGGGCAGACGGGTTGTTCGAGAAGGGAGGCTAGGCTGACGGAGGTCTCAAGGGACTCCGGCCTAAAGTGTAGCAGAAGGCCAAGGCCTGATTCTGCTAGCCTCTGACCTCCGATAGTTCACCCAGTCGCAATTAGCCCTCTATGTTTTGATGTCGCATCCGACGACATTATTGTAAATACATTATTGTATTTAATATTGCCGCAATGTTATCGTACTGGCGCCGCCATGTGGCGAGCTCGGGAGACTGGAACGCGGTCGTCTTCTTCGCTCTCGGTGCTCGCCCGCCAGTCGGTTCCGTGCCTGATCTTGCCGGTGCTTTTACTTAATCCTAAGTAAACCTGCTGAACCAGTTTCACTGGCTTCTGTGACATTTTTGGTGGAGCTTCCGGGTAGATCCCATGTACGAAGAGCCTCTGGCTGCCCCCTACGCCCATCTACACACCGTGGACACGACACCTGTGCACAAGGCGAGCCGTCGCTTGAGAGGCTTAGCACCCGAGTGTGGTCCTCTTGTTTCCCCACCGCGAACCACGATGACTACAGCGGCAATTCAGACCACCACTCAACTTCCCGTGAGTGCCCAGCAGCTGATCTGCCATACTCCACGTATGCCCACGCCGTTTCATGGCGACAAGTTCGAAGACGTTGAGGACTGGCTGACCAGCTACGACCGGGTCGCTGTGTTTAATGCGTGGGACGAGGAGCGAAAATTGCAGAATGTTTATTTCGCACTAGAAGACGCCGCCAAGATGTGGTTCGAAAACCATGAGGCTACCATTTCCACCTGGCAGGATTTCCGGCGGCAGCTGCTCGCAACATTCGGCAACGATGCAAGAAAAGAGATGGCCGAACTCGCTCTACAGTCCCGAGCACAGCGGCCTAATGAAAGCGTCGCCATGTTTGTGGAAGAAATGACTCGGCTTTTCAACCGGGCGGACCCGTCCATGTCGGAGGTAAAGAAGGTGCGCTACCTTATGCAAGGCGTGTTCGTTGGCCTTGTACGTGATCCTCCACGTACTGTTGCTGAATTTACGAGAGAAGCAACAAGCATCGAGCGTGCCTTGAATCAGCGATTTGTACATTTGGATCGCTCTGCGAACATTGCTGCTGTAGACTTCCGCTTGCCAATAGCCGGAAACGACAGGGAAGCCCTTCGCGAGCTTATCCGAAGCATTGTGCGCGAAGAGCTGAAAAAGCTGCCCTCTCTCGGACAACATCCACGTGTTGGGGGCATCTCGGATATTGTGCGCGAAGAGCTCCGCCAAGCAGTGCCATCACCCCAGCCGCCTGCGCCACAGATCATGACGTACAGCGACGTGTTGCGTACCCCTGCGCCTGAACAATTGACACCCAGCAACCCTGCTCCTCCCGCACGTCCTCCACCGCAATATCCAGTTTCGACTGGTGTGCCTGAACCTCGACCACCCGTTCGCAAAGCACACGCGTGGCGCACGCCGAACAATCTGCCTTTGTGCTTCCACTGCGGCGAAGCCGGTCACGTTCTGCGCCACTGCCCGTACCGTCGGATGGGCTTGCGCGGATTTTCCCCGGATGCCCTTCGGCCGCGCTATGGCGAACGACCTCGGGATATCGACCAATACCTCAGCGACCACGTCCCACCTGCGTCCCTCCAGCGACGCCAGTCCAGGTCACCACCGCCGAGACAGTTTTCCACCAGCCGCCGTTCTTTTCTCAGGCAGTTCCCAAGTCCGCACCGGGAAAACTGAAGACGGCGACCCTCGGGGGTAGGGCCGCCGTCGATGGACACTACGACCAACATCCTCCGCTCACCGATTCGATCACACAGACCGACCTCCGACCCTTCGCTCCGACCCACAGTCCGACCACTTTTCGACGATCGCCGAAGTTTTCCTCCGACGCCCCCAATCGACGCACCGCACGACCAAAGAGTCCGACGACCTCTCGACGATCACAGAAGCTTACCTTCGACGCCGTAATTCGACGCAACGAACGACCCGTCAGCCCGACGATCCCTGACACGCCGCACTTTGTCGACGGTGAGCTACATTCCGCCGAAATACCGATCGTCGTTGATAACCACAACACGACTGCCCTTGTAGATACCGGCGCTGATTTTTTCGTTATGAGTCATGGCCTTGCTACCATTCTGCGAAAAGTCCTGACTCCTTGGCACGGAGCCCCGATAAAGACAGCCGGAGGGCACGTGGTAACGCCGCTCGGAGTGTGCACCGCTCGCGTCGAGATTCACCACGTAACTTTCTCGTGCTGCTTTGTTGTGCTAGCAGAGTGCTCCAAGGACCTGATTCTCGGCCTTGATTTTCTTAGAGAAAACGAAGCAATCATCGACCTCCGTGACTTCATGGTGACGTTTTCCACTCACCGCGCAATTTCCGACGAGTACAGACAGCACAACGACGACTACACAGACAGGCCAGTTTTCCGAGTGTGCGACGACCATGTCACTCTACCTCCACGCACCAGCTTGTTTGTTACAGCGCAGTGCGACAACCCTCCCGCCTTGCAAGGCCTCGCGGAAACGAACGTGAATTTATTGTTGAGCCTACAAGTCTGCGTCGCTCGGGGGATCTTTGCCTTGAGAAATAAACGAACTGAACTGCTTTTAACGAACTTTAGTGCCGAATACCGCCACTTACCGCAAGGTACAGCTATCGCTTATTTTGACGAAGTCAGTGCGCCATCCGCCCATTGCGCCCTTTCGCTGGCCAACGAGAACCCTCCCGAGAGCACTGGACATACTGTTCAAACTGACGTGAACCCAGCTTTGTCTCTTATTCAGAAACGCCGCCTTCAAGCAATTCTGGACACTTACCGTGACTGCTTTGCCGTCACTTCCAAAGTGAAGCAGACGTCAGTAACCAAACATCGAATTATAGTTGATCCCACCGAGCGCCCTATCCGCCAACACCCCTACCGAGTATCGCCGAAAGAATGAGAAGCTATTCGGGCGCAAGTTGATGAAATGCTCCGCGATGATGTCATCCAGGCGTCCACAAGTCCATGGGCCTCACCAGTTGTGCTGGTCGCTAAAAAGGACGGAGCACTCAGATTCTGCGTCGACTATAGGAGGCTTAACAAAATTACGAAAAAGGACGTCTACCCATTGCCTCGAATCGATGACTCGTTCGACCGACTTCGCCACGCCCGATACTTTTCATCGCTCGATCTACGCAGCGGGTGCTGGCAGATCGAAGTCGATGAACGTGATCGAGAGAAAACCGCATTCATTACTCCTGACGGACTGTACGAATTTAAAGTGCTTCCATTCGGTTTGTGTTCCGCTCCCGCAACCTTTCAAAGAATGATGGACACTGTCCTAGCCGGCCTGAAATGGCAGACGTGCCTCGTCTACCTCGATGACGTTGTCATTTTCTCTGCGACTTACGAAGAGCACCTCAAACGTTTGACGGCCGTGCTAAATGCCATCCGCGGGGCCGGACTCTCACTAAAACCAGAAAATTGCCACTTTGCATTCCAACAGCTCAAGCTCCTGGGTCACGTCGTGAGTGCTGAGGGAATTAGCCCTGATCCAGAGAAGACGGCTGCCGTAGCTGCTTTCCCGACCCCCACTGATAAAAGTTCCGTGCGTCGGTTTTTGGGCCTCTGTGCATATTACAGGAGATTTGTGCAGGACTTCTCCCGAACGCCTTCTTGGCCACTTCGACGAGGAGACCGACACAGAATTGCATACCGACGCCAGTAACGTTGGCCTCGGTGCAGTTCTCATCAGTGGCAAGAAGGCGTTGAGCGGGTGATTGCTTACGCCAGCCGCACCCTGTCTCGTTCCGAAGCGAATTATTCTACTACCGAAAAGGAGTGCCTTGCAGTTATGTGGGCGGTAACAAAATTTCGGCCGTATTTGTATGGTCGGCCGTTTAGAGTGGTAAGCGACCACCACTCACTCTGTTGGTTAGCGAACCTTAAAGATCCTTCAGGCAGGTTAGCCCGCTGGAGTCTCCGCTTACAGGAGTTCGACGTCACTATTGTGTACAAATCCGGCAAGAAACACAGTGACGCTGACTGCCTATCCCGAAACCCTATCCCGTGCTCTTCAAGTGAAACAGATGACTCCGTCTTTCTCGGCGCTCTCTCGACGCCAGATCTCGCTCAACAGCAGCGAGACGACACCGAACTGCGGCCCCTCATCGATTACCTCGAAGGAACCGCCTCATCGCCTCCTCGCCTTTTCACGCGTGGCCTATCGTCATTCTGCTTGCGTGACGGCGTCCTCTACAAGAAAAACTACGCTTCCACAGATATTCAGTATCTGCTGGTTGTCCCAACGCCGCTCCGTACCGACGTTTTGCAGGCATGCCACGACGAGCTTTCTGCCGGACATCTCGGTTTTTCGCGCACCTTGGCACGAGTACGACAAAAGTACTACTGGCCCAAGCTTGCCGCTATGGTTCAGCGCTATGTTAGGACGTGCCGTGATTGCCAACGTCGGAAGATACCACCTGTCAAGCCGGCCGGCATGCTGCAGCCTATTGTTCCTCCGCGAGTACCTTTTCACCAAGTCGGTATGGACTTGCTCGGGCCATTTCCTACGTCATCATTGGGCAACAGGTACATTATAGTCGCCACAGATTATCTAACCCGCTATTGTGAGACGAAAGCTCTTCCCAGCGGCACGTCTACTGATATTGCGAACTTTTTCATCTTTAATCTGGTCCTTCGTCACGGTGCCCCTGCGACCGTTTTAACTGACAGAGGCACGGCATTTACTTCAGCTCTAACCCAGGAAGTGATGCGGCGCAGTGGCACTTGTCATCGCAGAACAACAGCTTACCACCCTCAGACGAATGGCCTTACTGAGCGAATCAATAAGACCATCGCCGATATGCTTTCTATGTACGTCAACGAAGATCATAAGAACTGGGACCAAATACTACCGTATGCAACATTTGCTTATAACACCGCCGTCCAGGAAACGACCCGTTTTACACCGTTTCGTTTGGTGTATGGTCGCGAAGCTGTTACCATGCTGGATGCAATGCTACTGCCAGATGTTGCCCAACCATCGATTGCCGGTGCCGACCAATTCGTCCAGCATGCCGAGGCCGCTCGCCAGCTGGCTAGACTGAGAGTCCGGACACAGCAAGGTAAAGATGCTCGATGGTATAACCTTCGTCACAGGGAGGTAATTTACAACCCTGGCGATAAGGTTTGGGCGTGGACACCTGTTCGCCAGCGGGGTCGCTCCGAGAAGCTTCTGCGCCGCTACTTCGGCCCGTACGAAGTACAACGCAAACTCAGCGACGTCACCTACGAAGTGACCTCGCAAGGAACTGTTCGCTCATCCCGACGGCAAGCACAATCGGAAGTCGTACATGTCGCCAGGATGAAGCCCTTCTACCCCCGCTAGGTCAAGCTACATGTGTTTTTTTTTCTTTGCTTCCTTTAACTACTTGATGTGAACGCGCATTCTCGCCGACTACGGTTATCCTCGACCTCGCCACTCGGCATCGGGACGATGCCTTTTCCACCGGGAGGGGCAATGCCGCAATGTTATCGTACTGGCGCCGCCATGTGGCGAGCTCGGGAGACTGGCACGCGCTCGTCTTCTTCGCTCTCGGTGCTCGCCCGCCAGTCGGTTCCGTGCCTGATCTTGCCGGTGCTTTTATTTAATTCTAAGTAAACCTGCTGAACCAGTTTCACTGGCTTCTGTGACAATATTTAAAAATATGTAAATAAATCTGATCGGTCAATGCACTTTACTCATTCCGTGTGCGCCGTGGCTGAAACTTATCACGGTACGCGCCAAAGAAGTTTGAAAAAAACTGGCGCAGTCGACACAGGATCAGCCCAGCGACTACCTTCGGAGTGGTGAGAGATCAACGCCCAGGGACTGATGCACACTGGAGGTGGCACACTACCACGATGAGCCAAGGCCGACCAGGTAGAAGACTGGAGTCGAGGTGCCCCGGGATCGATGCTACCGGCCCAGGGAGGCAGCGACAGTGAGGCGGCATCCAAGCGAGAGGCTTCAGAAGTCAAGGCTTCATTCACGACAGCGCCGGCGAGCAAGAGGCTGCCGAGAAAGTGAGCGGAGCGCTGCGATAACGAGACGACGGACCCCGTTCTGTGCGGCACCTGCGTGTCGGGACTTCGCAAGCTCCGTGGTTGACAGCCCGACAACTGAGTGAGTTTCTCCGCTCTCACTTTACTTGCCTCAGGGTATGCGCATGAGTACCAGGGTTAATGTAAAATAATGCACAATAGCTACATTTAGTTGGTGGAGTGATTATGACTGTGGATACGACGCTTGGTATGCGACGATGTCAGAGGCTGAGCGAACTAAGCAAAAAGAGGAAAGGGAGAGAAGAGAAGCGCAGATCAGCGATCGCCTGCGGCAGACAGCCATAGCCAAGGAAGAGCTAAGGCAGGAAAGGAAAAGGCTTGAGGAGGAGCGCTCACGGAGAGCAGCGCGTAAATTACCGAAGCCAGTGCAGCTTCAGGCGCATACTCCCGCAAATTGCTCTAATCAAACGCTAATCGAGGCAGTCGGTGAGGAGAGTAGCAGCAGCGGTATGGAGTTCGTTCTTGCACAGAACGTCAAAGAGTAGTGCCGTATTCTTGCAGAGAGTGCTGTTGTAGCTTCCACTGATGCGGAGAGAGCAGTTGAAGTTCGCCTAGAGGAGACGCGAGTTGTGGAATCAACCACAAATGTTGAGAGAGAGGTGAATTCTATCCCTGAGGTAGAGGTGTGCTCTACTGAGGCGCCTGTGACATTAAATATCACCGATCAAAATGTGCAGGCTGAGTCGTGTGAAGTAGCGGAAACTGCTCACGATCCTAATGACGCCAAAGAGAGCATTGATGCAAATTGTTTGGCTGGCACGAGTACTGAACTTGTGTCCCCAGCCGAAGCGGCAGAGTGTCAGGCAAGCTGTGTCGAGAGCGCGACAGTCAAAACAGTGATCACGACACGAGTAGTAGCATCTGAGGAGCCAGCCGCACAGCTGGTTAGAGGAGGCGATCCCGACCCGGAAAACACGGGTTCGTTTGAGGATGTAGATGAGCGTAGTCTCAGGCATGGTCTGAGCGATGGCGACGGAAATTGCGTCCCACGCTTTGCAAACGGTAAAGTAGAATTGCCGCAGGCAGCGATGGATCATGACCAGCGTTGGGACCTCGGTGCGCATCTGCGTAAAGGAAAGACTGTTAAGGCGGAGCTTCCTCAAAATGAGCTTTTTGAGACAGGCACGATAGTCTCAGAAAAACCTTTTGGGTGCATTCTTATTCGGGCTTCCGAGGAAGCGCGTGTGTTGTGCACGCAGGCTGCTATCGTTTTGTGCGATGCAGGAAAGTGGCACAGCCAAAAAGCACGGCGCGTGCGATTATCTTGCATGCTGCTGCTCGTCTGTGCAGTACGAGCAGTCAAGCCGTTTGATCCCGGTGGTAAGCGCTGAGGAATCTCCAGTCGTCACCCACTCTGCCACTGCCTGCCAGTTGTGAGAGGCGTAATGATCTCCTGTGGCTCGACCACGCGCTGAGGCAGTGATTGGGAGTGGGGGAGCATTGACTCATCCATGAGACTGAGGACGGAGGTGACAGTCATTCCTGTGCGGAACAATGCGTGCCTGGTGTGAACTTCTGCTTTGTGCTTGATGATGCTGTGTCTATTGCTTGATTGGTGTTGTGTATGCCAAGCTGCGTCGCCTTGTATCGCGTATAGGGCTCGCACGCCTCTGCACGGCGTGTTGCGCTATTGTTTTGCATGCTGCGTTTGTTTGTTTTGTTTGGTGTACGCCCCATCACAATGTCCCCCTTGTCCCCCCCTCCCCCTTCCGTTAGAGGAGTTTTATGTTGAGCGTACAGCAAGTGTACGCGCAAAATTCTCGATGGGGAGCAGTTAAGTTTGCGGGCTTCGCCCAGAAGGAGATTCCGAAGGGGCGACCAAGGCCAAGGAGCAGCTTGACGCTGGCTGATTTATGACGGTCGTGCAGGCGGCCGCTTTTCGGAAGTGATGCCAGAACACATGGCAGCGGGTGACGCTGCCGGCCCTGTCCGTCCCGTGCCGCGAGGGAGGCAGGGCAGTGCAATTAGAAGGCACAGCGTAAGCGCAGTGGTTGTGGGTTCGGCGCTAAATGTTGTGTCTCCCGGTTCAAGTGGAGAGGGAGCGGAGGCCATAAATCCCGAAACGCGGGCCTAGAAGAATGAGCTGTAGAGGAAACCGCTGTTGACATATCTTCTTGAGAAGACGCCAGAGCGTCCATTTGAATCCGCCGCCCACGCGCAACGAACCAACTGCAGCAATCGGAATGTTGGGCCTGAGGTTAGCATGTGTGTGTTTATATGTGTGTGTTATCGCAAGTGTAACCGTCGACGCCGTTTGTCTTTGCAACTGCTTGGCGCCTCTTGCGTGAACAGAGGGAAAACCGCGGGAGAGAGAGTAAATCACAGATGTGTGTGTGTTAGCGTGCGCGACCACTCGCTGCTGAGTTCGTGCGTTGTGTGTGTTTTAATTGACATGCGTAGGAGAGGGGTATATGTGGCACAATGATTGGCCAGCCCATTTTGAAACACTGCATGTTATTGGCCACAGAGTGACTAGTCGTTGATTGGTCAACGGACTAGACTCGAATTTTGGGAACGCTAAGGAAGCGGGAACAGTTGGGCTCGGAGGAGAGTTGGGCTGAGACGAGAGTCGAGGGCAGACGGGTTGTTCGAGGAGGGAGGCTAGGCTGACAGAGGTCTCAGGGGAGTCCGGCCTAAAGCGTAGCAGAAGGCCAAGGTATGTTTCTGCTAACCTCTGACCTCCGATCGTTCACCCAGTTGCAGTTAGCCCTGTTTTGATGTCGCATCTCATGTGTGCCTTGGCCGCGACCTGAGCAAAGGACGGAGTAGAGATCGAACACCGAAGCCAGCATGCAATACGAGGGCACGAACAAGTGACCTCGCCGTTGCTGTCGACGAATGCACGGTTACCGCCCTAGTGGACACGGGAGCCGACTACTCTGTCATTCGGCGGAGCTTTCGTCACCTAGCTCAAGAAAATGACGGCTACTTGGGATTGCCCACTAATCTGCACCGCTGGTGGTAAACTTATTACACCATCGGGGTGATGCACAGACAGAGTTATGGTAAATAAACATACCTACCCTACCAGCTTCGTTGTCCTACTGCAGTGTTCCCGCGATGTGATTCTGGGCACGGATTGTCTGAACGAACAATGGGTCATCATAAATGTGTGCCGGATCACGAAACATGGAGGTGAGGGGAGGGCGGAGACAAGCGAAGGCTCCAAGGGGTAAGGGACGTCTTTTCTGTGATAGAGCAACGCCGACTGCCGCGGTGGCCTCATGTTCTTCGGCTTTGCACCGCAGACTCCCTGCGGTTCCTGAGCCTGTCCCGATGATCCTGCGACAAACGCTGTCGCCAGCTGCATGCACCGTGCATCGCAAATGCGATGCTGATGGTGACGTTTGAGCGGGACCACTGGGACCACAATCTCAGTGGTCCCCCACAACGGCCCATCAACACTGTATACGGCAGCGCTAAACCGGGAGGTCGTTCTACACCGGCAATGAGGCCAGCTTTTCGATCGGCGAAAGCCATCTCTCGCGCCGATGCTACGTCCTGGACCCACCCACCGAGTCATCAGAACCTAACTGTGACCGTGACGTCCGAATGCTTGTAGCCTGTTAGTGATGCAGTAACGCGTGTAATATTAGGATTCGTGTTTTATTTTAGCGTTTAGAAAATAGCTTTAGTGATTTTGCGTCTGTAGGGTGTAGGGAGTATTAAATGAGCGTCCATGTGGGTACAGCTGGTGTCTGGTTCATTCTTTCGGCCCGAACACTCGCCTGAGACCCGTGGCAGCGCTCCATCGTACATCCGCACTGCACGGATGTCTACTATTGTTAAGTGGAAAGACCTGCTAGCCGACTTGGACGGGCACCATTAGCTCATGCTATTGCAGCGAGCCAGAGCCGCAGCTGAAGCCAACGGATTGCTGACCGCTGCTCCCATAAGCGCCCTTTTCTCGCCCACGCCCTCAACCCCCATATTTCAGCTAATAAAATTTATGAAGCAACATTTATCCAAGGACAGGACGCTCGTCAAAAACAATCATAACGAATCATCCCAGGCTCCCTCATTGTGGTTTTTTGCGGACTGCTGTTGTGGGTTCACCAGTCTAATAATTAGATTACTCGCGTGGCCGCTTCGCAGGAATCTTGCAATCCACCGCTCAGTAAGCAGACTGTGGACTAACTAGGGCAACAAATCTGAGCGAGTCTTGGGACAGGGAAAACAAATTTTGGGTGATAAACATACGAACCATGTTTTTAAAACCTGTTCCTGACCACACTTTATTCAATCAAATATTTGCATAAAGCTCTCCTTGCTTGTCTGGGAAACGCTGCGTTGTTTTGATTAAGATTTGCATTAATTTCCAGGGATTGTTTTCTTTGGTGCTTTTGTTAGTTATATTGAACAGCTCGAATGCTCCCTGCAAAAGCCTTTTCTCCTTGTTTAGTGTCTTATGTGAAGTATAAAATGAGCATCGTTTGGCATTCTAGTTGGAAGGTGCTATAACAATACTATAGCAGAGGCCGTGGACAAGAGGCGGAGTTTATGAATTAAGTGTGGGCGAAATAATTAAATACTGAGGCTTCATAAAAGAGGGCTTGAACGCAAAGAGGAGACAGTTGATAGTTTTCATAAATATATAGAGGTGGGCGACTAATGATCATACTTATTCATCAAGAAAGCAGCAAACATTTCTCAATACCAACAAGCATAAAACCGATAACACTTGTCTCTTGTCTTCTGATGACAGTTCTGAAATTTATCGTGTTATTAGCAAAACCTTTTACCAACTGAGACTTCACTTATGTTTTACATAAACCGTAAGTTTAGTTAAAACCTACTGATTTGTCTTCAGGTTTGTGATTATTTGTCTTCGACATTCGCAATGCTTTGCAAAAGAAACGTTTCTTGATTTTACTGAATAAAGAGGATAAAGGAGCCCGAAAAATCTGCGTCTTCACATAAGTAGTTATCGATCTACCAACGCACCTGTCTGGCGTAATATATGTATATTTGTACTATTTATACTAGAGTCTATTGGACGATTTATAGCCCTGCAGACGGCAGTCTCACAACGCCATCGAATGATGAGCTGCAGTGAAGATCAGAAAAGCCCAGTGATACGCCCGAAAATATAATACCTTGTTAAATGATCACAACTCCTACATCAAAAAGAAGCTTTCTGGAAAATTATTGTCATTAAAATGGAATCTATTTGTTTAGTAATATGATGTTAGAATATTGAGGAATAGCAAGGGAACCGGAAGTCACTGCACAATGGTAAGAGCAGGGTATAAAGTGGAATTGTTTGCTAATGCGCATTCTGGAATTTTAAACTCTGCTTGATCATTCACAGCTGTCATAAATATTAAGCATTTCCAGATCGTTCAGCGGTATATGAGGTAGATGTGCAGAACCTAAACTTTAAGGGACCTTTTGGCAGAGTGGCGTGAATGTGGATTTAAGTGCGAAAGTGTTGCTAGCAAAGCATGAATTATTTTTCTGATTTTCGGACCCCGCCTACCTCAATGAGTGTTTCTATTGCAACAATTACCAGGCCAAGCCTCGTGTGTATATGGTTATGCTGTAACTTGCTATGAGTGACAATGGCTACCGTGCAGCAATGCTAATGGCCCCAAGGCTAGGAACACGGTAGTAGAGAATAGTGTCTCATGCTTATCATCAGCCAGACTTTACCGCACTCAGTTCGTATCAGCTAACGACTGGTTATCATCACCATGTGCCGTAGCATCTGGTGTTCCCCAAGGCTCGTCCCTGCGTCGTTTACTTTTTCTAATATGCAATAATATATGACCTTCCGATTGAAATAAACTCTAACATTAAAGGGTTACAGACATCTAATGTTTGGGTTCGTGTTTTATGCTTTGTAATGATGCCTAAGACATTACTATACTTGTGTCATCACCTGTCATTCGCCTACGACCACTGAATAATTTATAATAGAATTTATTTTCTTACTTATGTCGATTTCAACAGCCGCGTAATGGCTGTGACGTTAAAGTCGCATAGGTCACGTGAAAAGGGAAAACGAGCAGCAACCTATAGCTGCTCCTCTGCAGTTTGAATTTGCTACAACGATAAAGCTAGCCTGCCTCTAAACACGAAGCAGAACCAATGAAGAGTAAGCGATTATATCGCTGTGTTTGCATGCCTCGCCATCACATACACGCCATCTCCCTCTCTCTTACAATCATTCCTCGGCTCTTGAAACCGAAACTGGTGAGAAAAGAAAAGCCGATTATAGATTACGTGGAGGTTGTAGGCGAAATTCGTGTGGTGAATCATATGCCACAAGAAGACGAACGCCTCCAAAATTTGGTGTCTAAACACCTTTAAGCTCTTTGATAATGAACTTTTTCTTTTTCGAGCAAAATAACCGTAAAAATAGTTCCCTTCTGTCCGAATTTGATAAATATTTAATTTGTACCCCCCATATTCTATGGCTTTTTACCCATCTACAAAAAAAATCTTAAATAGTAAAGAGACTACAAGTTGCTATAAGAAGGTCACAATAAAATTCTCTGATAAGTTTTATCGACTGCTTATATATTTATGTCTTCATACTGCCAGGCAGTGGGGATGGTATCATATGACTTATTTGGAAAATCGCAAAGTAAAGGTCGGCTAAAGTTTATGTTATCCTTAATCCAGAGACACCATGACTGGGCGCCCGCACATTAATTTGGAGGGTGCCTGATAGGTCACAGTCGTGTTTAGGAGGGGTCCGCGTGAGAGCGAACAGATTGTACACGCTAACCCGCAGGATGGTTGCAAAATTAGGCACTTTGAAAGGATTTACATAGCGCGTGAGAGTGTGTCGTTGAAACTCCAGCCAGGCAGAAGCATTGGTCTGAGTTCCAGGTTTTCAAGACCGTATCGAGAGCTCATCCCAGATTGAGGGCACATTATTAGAAGGGGGCTATAAACTGCCAACATTTAAGACATGGGCTTGGTGCTTACGCTCACAGACAACGATGCAGCGTTTCTGAATGATTCGATCTGGATGTACCTGGATATACAACTACTCAGCCGCCATGCTTGCCGCAGGCAAAATAGTCCTTGTATACATTTAGGGCAGATAAACCTATTGCGTCATCAGGAGTGGTAATTACTTTGACAACCACTGTATTAGAAGGATCTACCGGAGTCACTGCATGAAAGCTATACAAATGTATTGGTATGCTATGCATATTAACATTAGGCACATCGAAATTATCGCCAACTGAAGCCGTAAAACTTGTTTTTATTAAAAATATCTGCCACCGATACTGGCTTTTGAGTTACGGCATTAGTGCTGTTTATTGAGGTCACTTGGGGTGCTTCTCAGGTAAGCCGAAGCCTTCTACTTTTAAGCAACGATTTTGCAGGGCTAGGCGGTGCATTTTCCAACAAAATAGGCTAGCGCAAAACAACACGGGCGCGAGAGAGGAAGCGCGTCGTCCTGTATTCCTCTCTCAGGTCCGTCTTCTTTTGCGATAACCTGTTTTCGACCTCGGCTTTTTTGGCGAAATGTTTTTGGCTCTTCCTGTATGCAACCTTACAGGCCATTTGCTTCGCCCTCCTCCTTACTGCGAAAAAAAATTTCCCGTTCGCGCCAGTTAGGATAGCGCTGCTGAATTTGACAAGCACAACAGGCGTTCATTCACGCTTTCCTAATAGGCGGTGCACATTTTCAATGTCTGTTCTACCTTCCGCAGCCCCAGCTCAGCCACCTGTGATCGAAGCTTGAGCATGAGATTTTCAATTTGCTCCATTAGCAAACTGTGGGTTTCCAGATTTAGCTTCCGGCTGTATTCCTTAAGATCCTTCAGATCTTCCGGCATGGATTCTAACTAAACCGCGTGAGCCAAACTGTGGACCTGAGCTCCGCAAAATCTGACTCATATGACTTGATTGTTTCTAATCCAGCCCTCAATTCGGCAGCTGTTGTGCCATACTGGTCAGAAATCACGGTAGAACGACAAAAACAATATCGCTGCACTGTATGACAGAGTAAAGGACAAAAGTTGAAAGGAAGCCTCAGTTTGCAAGCTGAGTCAACGTTTCGACAGGGACATGGCTTGGCTCGGCTTGCTAAATGAAGCTCCCCTGCAATCCTTCTTCAGTCCACTTTCATAAAGGCTAGGAATGAAAGACACAGATTGCCGCATCTCAGGTATATAATACCTACTCATATTTGCCATATCATAGCCATATCTCTAATGATAACAAGTATTACTACACATAACAGCTACTTTCACATCACCAATACTGCCAAAGACGCAGTCGACTTGAACAGCCTGTGTTTCTTCTTTCTTCGCAATCACACAGAACTAAAGCAGACAGTGTAGTGGGAGTGTGAGACCGGTAAAACGTAATCGCCAGTAAGTGCCGCTTTAAAAACCTTCGCCGGCAAGGCTGCCAGAAACTGCAAGTAATCTTCCCAGCGCCCCGGCGTTGAATCGTTTTGAAGTTTTCGCCATTTTTTTTAATTTACACCACTGCCTTAGCATTTGCCGAGCACATAAAAAAATGATATATCGTTGTTTCCTGCACCACGCAAGCGGTGCAACGCAGGTTACCACTTCTGTGTGACAACGAACTCAGCAACGGTAAGGCAACGCTTTCAAGAGTGGGAGAGTTTGGCGCCGCTCTTTCGTTCGCCATTTGCGAGGTCAGGGGTTATGTACACTGCTTCCGTTTAGTGCACTGTTCTTTGTTGCTTTGATCGTTAAGCAGCATTTTCGGTACAGCAGAGCAGGTTACTGCTGTCACATCACGTAACCATATAATTATGACTATATTATGCCAGCTGCTTCTCCGACGCCAGTGACTGCTGGTTAGGATTTGGTGTTTCCTCTAAGGTTCTCAATGACCCGAGCAGTCTCTCAACCTACCCGCATTCCACGTACTATACCATTTCCTGCTATCTGTAGGTGTGTACTGGTGTAGCATATCTACACGTCGACCACTTGACTACTGCATCGGTGGCATACGGTGGCGGCTACAGTGAATTATATGTAAGAGTAGGGAATGCAAATGTTATTCCGATGGGAGCGTTGTGGATCAAGAACTTGCGATTTTGCTGTCGTCGGCAAGTGCAGGCCATCGCGATGTACACAGGCGCTGGTCAACGCCTTTCCAGGTAGAGAGGAGAAGTCAGAAACAATCTATTGCTCTTAGAGACCAGAATATTTTACCCTCTCACGCAGGCTGATAGCGCTCACCAACTCTCGACTTCAGGCGTCATCTGTCGGGAGCGCCCATTCTGGAAATGACGGATCGCTGGGTCGTCTCGCCGTATAATGCCTGTTTGTGAGTAAGCGTTATTTATTTTGCCTTTAAAGCACTCTGCCACCTAAGTATGTGTGCATGTGCTGCTCATCATTATTCAAAATTTTTCCTGTTGTTCCAGAGAAAACTTCACTAATTTCAGCTCACTGTTCCCTTCTTAACGAGCTGACGATGCTATGAGCCCCAGGCAGGCATTTTATATATGTCATACGATTTTTCGTCTGGGGCCTTCAACTTCGAGTTTATGAATTCAACTGAATATTCCGGGGTAGTCTAGCATGAAATAAATGAATTCAACTGAATATTTTGGGGTAGTCTATCATCCAGGTTACAAAATCAAAATCACCATTTACGCGTGCGCGTCTTGTATATCTCTCAGTTTTTAATTTTGTGTATAAGGGTGTAGGTGTTTTCTTCTGACTCCATTCGTTGAGAGGCAATGGCATCCGTGAGATATGCGCTGAAGTTAGCTTATGCAAAGCACGAGTTTTCGGTTATCACTCACAAGTGGTTGGTATATGCTTTCTTTTACCGTTCCTTCGCGCGAATGTAAGCAGGACCATGCACTGGCAATGCAAATTCCTATTTCTGTAGTTCAGAGAGAAGTCGGGTGGAAACAGTTGAAGACATTTAGCATCTTTTTATTGTTATAGTATTTGCCTGAGATTAACGAGATTTGATACATGCTATGCCGCTGGCCCAAATGGCTACGCAGCGCTTTCACACACGCAGCATTACCATCGAAATAAAATATACTCGCCTTCTGGGTGCAGAAGTCGCGAGAGCTGGTTACTGTATTGATATTGCCAGGGGGCGCTCAGAGTGAAAGACGACGTTGAAGTGAATCGGCTCCGGACTCGCAGGACGTATCTAAACCTTGGACCGTGTGATTCTACCTGTACCGGCTCTGTTAATCTAGCCCCAGTCGCCAACACCGTGACAAATCTGGTGGAGGTCAGGTCTGATGTCCCGTACCCCTACGCTAAGCAGGAGTGCTGGTCATATATTCGAGGAAACGCCCGTTCACCGCACTAGCCGCAGGCAACGAGGCCTACCACCTGAGTTTTCCCCCTCGGGCATGACTACCAGTAGCCACGACGTCGTCGCAATGTCTGGCGCGACCCCCACCTACGTGACGTTGCAAAACCCCCGCGTCCCAAAGACCTTTCACGGGGACACCTATGAAGACGTCGACGACTGGTTACAGCACTACGAAAGGGTAGCTACATTCAACCTCTGGGATGACGCCGCACGGCTTCGAAATGTATATTTCAGCCTCGAGGATGGCGCTCGGACGTGGTTCGAGAACCATGAAGAGCAGCTGTCGTCTTGGAGTGAGTTCAAACGTCATCTTGCGGCAACTTACGGAAGCTCAGATCGCCGCGAACGGGCCGAACGCGCTCTACACACTCGGATCCAAATGCCTAACGATACTGTAGCGGCGTATATCGAAGACATGACGCGCCTGTTTAAGCGTGCGGATCCTACGATGTCCGAGGACAAAAAGCTGCGCACCTCATGCGTGGCGTCAAAGAGCAGCTTTTCGCTGGCCTGGTGCGCAGTCCGCCGAAAACTGTTGCAGAATTCTTTGCTGAAACATCCACTATAGAGAAAGTGCTTCAGCAGCGAGCTTCGGCACGGGATCCCACCATCCACGCCGCCTCCGTCTCTGCTGAGTTCCCATCGCATAGCATGGACACATCGGCGCTACGGGAGCTCATACGTTCCGTTGTGCGCGACGAACTCCGACTGATGTATGGCACACCTCAACCAGCTCCTTCCTCCATCGCCAGCGTTGTTCGCGACGAGGTGCAGCAAGCGCTCCGGCCTCCATTTCCAATTGGTGAACCTGGCCCTACTCCTCCTCGTACACCAACAGAGTGTCACCGCCCTACATACTCCCAGGTGCTGCAATACTCTCCGCCCTCGTCGCCGTCCCTGATTCCTCCGAACGTAGCTGGGCCGAAAACAGCAGCCCCCGTGATCCAGTACGTCACAGATTCTCGACCGCCTACACGGAAAGCAGACGAGTGGAGTACCCCCGACCGACGGCCGCTATGCTTTCACTGCGGCGAACCGGGTCATGTCTATCGGCGCTGTCCCTACCGTCGACTAGGTCTCGAAGGGTTTTCCGCTGATTCTCCGCGGCCTCGCTACGGCGAACGGCCTCGAGCCGTTGAAGATTTCGTCAATGATCAGCGCCGGATCGTTCCGTCTCGTCTGCGACCATCTAGATCACCGTCACCCAGGTCTCGCCCGTCGCCATCTGCTACGAGTTCCTCATGGGCAGCGCAGGGCCGCTCGCCCAGTCCTCAGAGGGAAAACTGAAACCAGCGACCTTCGGGGGTAGGCTCGCTGGACATCGCGGCGCGGGAGACCCCCCATTGATGCGGACACGGAAAGACTACGCATCGACATTGGAAAAGTCCGCGGTTACCGATCATACCGCCACCTCGACGCCACCACGACGCACCTGCAACCACGACGAATTGCCGGTGGAACCGACGACGAAACGACGCACCCGCAACGACGACGAATTGCCGGTGGAACAAACGACGCAACCACGCACCCGCAACGACGACGAATTGCCGGTGGAACAAACGACGCAACCACGCACCCGCAACGACGACGAATTGCCGGTGGGACACATGACGCAACAAGGCACCCGCAACGACGACGAACTGCCGGTGGAACGGACGCTGCAACAACGCACCGGCAACGACGACGAATTGCAGGTGAAGCAGACCGCGTACACCAACGCAGAGCACTCAAAGACTCAGAAGCCTGACATTCGCGAGCAGATTTCGTTGGACATACCCGTAGTACTGGATGGTCGCCATGTTCGGGCTCTGTTGGATACTGGCGCTGATTATTCTATTTTGAGCAGCCAGTTTGCCGCAGTTCTCAAGAAGGTTTTGACTCCGTGGGCTGGCACAAACGTTCGCACCGCGGGTGGTCATCTGATTACTCCTCTGGGCATGTGCACGGCCAGAGTACAAATTCAAGAATCAACATTTGTGGTAAGCTGCCTTGTTCTGAAAAGCGGTTCGCGTGACCTGATTCTGGGCGTAGATTTCCTTCGTGAATATGGCGCAATTATTGACCTCCGGAATTCTAAGGTCTCTTTTTCTACTGAAAAAGCAGTGGCCCTCAGTTTATGAGTTTATGAGGACAGTGTCACTCTGCCACCCAGAACCAGCACCTTCGTTAATGTCAAATGCAATGCCCTTAACGATGGTGACGCAATAGCCGAAACTAACGTATCGTTACTGTTGACACAAGGAGTCTGCGTGGCCCGCAGTTTGATACATCTTCACCGTGGTCAGTCCAAGGTACTTGTTACAAATTTTTCGCACGAGTATCGGCACCTTTTTCGTTACACTTCCGTAGCTTTCGCCGAACGCATATCTGATGTCTCCGAGTGCTTGTCCGCAGAAACCGTGCCACTGCCCACATCCCTCGACAATCTCGATGTCAGCTCAGAGCTATCGGTCAGCCAGCGCGACCAGCTGTTTTCATTGTTACTCGAATTCAAAGAGTGTTTTGCATCGTCGTCAAAAGTGAATCAAACTCCCATCGCCAAGCACCAGATCGTGACGTTCGATAATGTGCGCCCAATCCGCCAGCACCCCTACCGCGTCTCTTCGACCGAGCGCGAAGTTATTAGGTCACAAGTTAAGGAAATGCTCGAAGATGAGGTTATCCAGCCTTCCAATAGCCCGTGGTCCTCCCCGGTCATTCTAGTTAAAAAGAAAGACGGCACGTTACGTTTTTGCGTCGATTACCGCAAACTGAACGCCGTAACCAAGAAGGATGTCTACCCCTTGCCGCGGATTGACGACTCTCTCGACCGCCTTCGGCGTGCAAAGTATTTTTCGTCCATCGATCTAAAAAGTGGCTACTGGCAGATTGAGGTCGATGAGCGAGATCGTGAGAAGACGGCCTTCGTCACACCCGACGGCCTTTACGAATTTAAAGTTCTACCTTTCGGCCTGTGTTCCGCGCCGGCCACATTTCAGCGGATGATGGACACTGTCCTCGCCGGCCTTAAATGGCAGTGTTGTCTAGTCTACCTAGATGACGTGGTGGTCTTCGCAGAATCATTTGCACAACATCTTCAGCGCCTGCGGTCAGTACTCGAAGCCCTTCGATCCGCTAACTTGACACTTAAGCCACAGATATGCCACTTTGGCTACCGAGAGCTTAAATTTCTCGGCCATGTCGTCAGCGCCGCCGGCGTGAAGCCCGACCCTGACAAGATTGCTGCTGTTGCGGAATTTCCGATTCCACGTGACAAGAAAGCTGTTCGCCGATTTCTCGGCTTGTGCAGTTACTACCGGCGTTTTATCGATAACTTCGCTGATCTCGCTGAACCGCTGACTCAGCTCACCCGGGGAAACACCCCTTTTGTTTGGACGCACGAACAAGAAGTTGCTTTTGCTGAGCTGCGTCTCCGTCTCCAATCGCCGCCTGTTCTAGCCCATTTCGATGAGCAGGGGAAGACAGAAATACACACCGACGCCAGTAACATTGGCCTTGGGGCGGTTCTCGTGCAACGTCAAGAGGGTGTTGAACTAGTCATCGCCTATGCCAGCCGTACTTTATCCCGCGCCGAGACGAACTATTCAACTACTGAAAAGGAATGCCTCGCCATTATTTGGGCTGCTGCGAAATTTCGCCCCTATCTTTATGGCCGCCCATTTAAAGTTGTCACTGACCACCATTCTTTGTGTTGGCTGGCCAACCTGCGTGACCCATGCGGCCGCCTGGCGCGATGGAGCCTTCGCCTACAGGAGTTCGATCTCACTATTGTTTATAAGTCCGGACATAAGCATGAAGATGCTGACACGCTCTCCCGCGCGCCTGTCGAGCTCGCTCCACCAGACACGGAGGACGCTGACAGTTTCCTCGGAGCTGTTGATGCTTCAGATATGTCACATCAGCAGCGTGCAGATCCAGATTTACGAGCACTGATTGATTATTTAGAAGGTCAGCCAGCCACCATACCTAAGTGCTTTTCTCGGAGCCTCTCAACTTTCTGCCTGAGAGGTGGTGTGCTTTATAAGCAGAACTCTAGATCCGAGTCAAGAACCTACCTTCTCGTGGTACCCACAGCTCTGAGAGAGGAAATCCTTTCCGCGTGCCACAATGAACCAACATCTGGCCACTTGGGCTATTCTCGCACACTTGCTAGGATACGACAGACATTCTACTGGCCCAACCTTGCCACTGTTGTTGAGCGCTATGTCAAGAGCTGTCGGCAATGTCAGCGTCGGAAGGTTCCGCAATCAAAGCCTGCGGGCCTCCTCATGCCCATAATACCACCACGAGCACCATTTGATCAAGTCGGCATGGACCTTCTCGGTCCTTTCCCTCGGTCCTCTGGTGGCAACCGTTGGATAATCATCGCCACAGACTATCTGACTCGCTATGCCGAGACCAAAGCGTTACCTAGTGGTACAGCGTCTGAAGTTGCCCATTTCTTTGTACACCAGATCATACTACGGCACGGTGCTCCTACCTGTATTATTACTGATAGAGGGACTGCCTTTACTTCAAAAATGATGGCCGAAGTCTTTCATCTCAGTGGTACGGCGCATCGAAAAGCTACTGCTTACCATCCACAGACCAATGGGCTGACGGAAAGGCTTAATAAGACCATCGCGGATATGCTGGCGATGTACGTCGACGCCCAGCACGAGACTTGGGATGCGATCGTACCACATGTGACGTTCGCATACAATACGGCAGTCCAAGAGACTACACGTTTCACGCCGTTTCGCCTCGTTTACGGCAGGGAGGTTCGGACGACGCTGGACGCAATGCTCCCTTACCAAACAGATACCGAACTTTGTTCTGACGCCGAGCAGTTTGCCCAAGATGCTGAGCAAGCACGCCAACTAGCACGCGTGCACATCACCCAGCAACAGGACAGGGATTCACGCCGGTACAACCTCCGCCACAGACAAGATTCCTACAACACCGGGGACCAGGTGTGGGTGTGGACTCCTGTTCAACGCCGCGGCCTTTCAGACAAGCTAATTTGCCGCTACTTCGGACCGTATAAAATCGTGCGACGCATCAGTAACGTCAACTACGAGGTGCTCCCGGATGGACCAGAGCACACAGGCCGTCGGCTACCTCGTCCAGAGACAGTTCATGTCTTGCGACTGAAGCCGTACTTTGCACGGTGACTGACAAACTACATCTACAAACTTTTTTTTTTAGGGGGGAGGTTGCTTTTGTACGCTTGTGTGCACGTGTAACTGTGTGCGTTACGCTTAAGGAGGGAGGAATGCCAGGGGGCGCTCAGAGTGAAAGACGACGTTGAAGTGAATCGGCTCCGGACTCGCAGGACGTATCTAAACCTTGGACCGTGTGATTCTACCTGTACCGGCTCTGTTAATCTAGCCCCAGTCGCCAACACCGTGACAATATTTATTCAAGACCTAATCAGTTCAGTTCAGTCCTTCAGTCGTGTCCGACTCTTTGTGACCCTATGGACCATATCACACCACGCTTTCCGGTCTCTCACTATCTTCATTATTAATATAAACAGCGCGAACACGAAGACAAGGGACAAGAAACAAG
>JAJIZL010021300.1:51637-80238 GCA_023969395.1 Amblyomma maculatum
AGCTCGCTGATACCCAAGATATCAATGTTCAATCTGTCCATTTCTCGCTTGACGACATCCAGTTTACCTTGCGTCATAGATCTTACATTCCATGTTGCTATGTGATATATCTCTTTGCAACATCGGACTTTCCGGTCGCTTCCCGACACATCCACAACTGAGCGTCCTTTTGGCTTTAGCCCAGCCGCTTCATTTGTCCTGGAGCTACTAGGAATCGCCCTTTGTTCATCCCCAGTAACATGTGGGACGCCTTCCAACCTGGGGGGCTCACCTTCCGGCGCCATATCTTTAATGGTATTGTGACTGGCCGTAGGGATTTCTTGGCAGAAAATGCTAGAGTGGGTTGCCATTACCTTCTCCAGTGAATCACATTTTGTCAGAACTCTCTGCCGTGACCTGTCTATCTTGGGTGGCCCTACACAGCAGATCTCACGACTTCATCGAGTTTCGCAAGCCCCTCCGCCACGACAAGGCAGTGATCCATGAAGGGGTTATTTATTCAGCATGCCCCTAAATGCCCTCATTCGAGGGTATTACATAGAGGGGGGGGGGGGGTCCATGTAAAAAAAAAACATGTAACAGGAACATTATTAAAAAGCAAATGAAAAATAAACAGGCTAAATATAACATGGGAAAATAATTAAGCACCAGAGGGTAAAGGAACAGGCTATAGAAAGCAGTAGAATACAAAGTATAGGTTTAGAAAACAATAAGGCATAACAGAAATTAACGTACTAGAGCGCGTACGTATTGGCAGAAAAAGTACATTTCAAATGTCAACGTCGCTGCGGATGAGATCGTCAAATGTGGAGACGTTGGATTCAATGGCTATGTGTGCTGGTAGATCGTTCCACTCTTTGATAGTGCGTACGTATGAATTACTTCGCAAATGCAGATGAATGGCACGCGATGCGCTTAACTTTGTGCGGATGGTCGAGCCCTGGAAAGAAGGCTGATGTATGGTGATACAGTTTATGGAAAAGTGCTAGCCGCGATAGTTTGAGGCGGAAAGAGAAGTCTTCTAATTCGGCGCGTTTATTTAGAGCAGTGACACTGGTAGTATGTGAGTAGTCAGAATAAATAAAACGCGCAGCACTGTTCTGCAAGGACTCGATGTTAGCTATGAGATAGTCTTGTTCAGGATCCCAGATGGCTGATGCATATTCAATATGCGGACGAATGAGCGTGAGGAACGAGTTTCTTCAGGTGGAGGGGGGGGGGGGGGGGCCTGTCTGAGGTTGAGCTTTAGAAGGCCTAGTGAGCGGTTGGCGAATGCTAAGGTTATATTAATGTGGTTGATTCATGTTAAGTCAGATTGCAGATGAACTTCAAGGTACCTGTAGGTAGTAGCAAGTTCGACAGAGTTGTTATTTAGAAAATAAGTTGTGGGAATGCGGCGAGCGCTGCGAGTGAAAAACAAAAGCTTAGTTTTGGAAGTATTAAGTGGCATAAGCCAAGCTGTGCACCATGCGGTTACTGCATCAAGGTCAGTTTGCAACCATTGTTGGTCAGTGATATGAGAAATATTGCGATATATTACGCAGTCATCGGCAAAGAGCCTAATTCGAGAAGAGACAGAGTTGGGTAGATAATTAATATATATTAAAAAAGCAGTGGGCCAAGGATGCTGCCCTGTGGTACCTCAGAAGTGACATTAGAGTGAGTGGAGTTGTAGTTATTAATGGAGGTGAACTGAAGTCTAGCGCTGAGGACGTCCGCAATCCAAGTAACAACAGTAGGGTTAATATTCAACTGAGTTAGTTTGAGTATAAGCCTATGATGAGGAACACGGTCGAAAGTTTTTGAAAAATCAAGAAAAACGGCATCAATTTGACCACCAGCATCAATGGATGAATGCAAATCATGAACGAATCCGGCGAGTTGTGTGTCACAAGAGAAGCCCTTGCGAAAACCGTTCTGGTATTTGAAAATATGTTATTGTTTTCCATGTACTTAAAAAGTTGACTGTGAATGACGTGTTCGAGAAGTTTGCAGAAAGTATTCGTTAGTGAGACAGGGCGATAGTTAAGCGGAGAAGAACGATCACCGGTTTTGAAGATCGGTATTACTTTGGCAACACGCCAGTCATGAGGTATGAGGCCAGATGATAATGATTGAGAGAACAGCGCAGTTATTATTGAACAAATGAAGTACGATGTGCTTTTGAGTATTTTATGATTGAAGCCATGTTGGTCAGAGCTAGTAGAAATCTTAAGATTAATAAGTAGGCATAATATACAATTTTGACTGACTGATATTTCGGACATTGATATGCTAGGAAAATCATTTAAGCTGGGCGCTGACGAGGTGTCTTCATTAGTAAAAACGGAAGAGAACGCGTCGGTAAATAGCTTGACACAGTGGGCTTCAGGAACTGGAATGCCATCATTATCAGTAAGAATTATATCGGGATTACTATTTGGGTTTATCACTTTCCAGAAACGGCGAGGGTTATTTGCTAACATAGATGATAAATCTTTAATGAAAAAGTAGCGCCTGGTTGACTTGAGAGACGTTTGGTAAAGCTTGTCGCATTCCTTGTATTTTTTCTACGCACTCGAAAGACGGTTCTTATCTGCTTGCCTGTAAAGGCGCTTCTTTTTATTGCTTAGTCGACGATGCTGTTGGTTGAACCAAGGTGCACATTTATTCTCTTTGATTATAACTGCTGGGATGAAGTTATTGATAAGGGCAGTGAGGGTATGATTGAAAAGTGTCCAATTTTCTTCAACAGAGCGAGATAACAAATCATCCAGGAACTCCAGAGAAAAAGATGCAGTTTGTTATTAATAGACACATAGTCGCCCTTATTGTAGCATCGGATTTGTTTTGTTCTTATGTTCTTTTCGTTGAAAGAGCAAGAAAGATTGCCAGTTATAATGGCATGGTCAGAAAGCCCATCCAGGTGATTTAAGTCGGAGCAGTTGTCGGGATCGGTTGACAACACAAGGTCCAAAATGTTAGCAGAACTAGTTGAGGATCGCGTAGGCAAATGAACGAGCTGCGTTAACGAAAAATCAAGACAGGAGTGGAGAAAAGCATGAGCTTCAGTGTTACTGGGAGGGACGGCTAATGAGTTCCAGTTAATGCTTGGAAAGTTAAAGTCACCGAAGATGATCAACTTACTGTTGGGAAAACGCGTACATCTCACTCAAAATTCGAGAAAATTCTTGCGAAAAGCCAGTCACTAGGCGGGGGGACGATAAAAAACACCGATTATAATGTTAGTTGCTCCGAAACGCACTGACACTAAAACGCACTCGAGAAATGAAGTAACAGTGACTGGAACAACAATAAATTCTTTTCTGATAGCGAGAAGGACGCCGCCTCCCCTACGAGAGTTCCTATCGCACCTAAAATAATTAAAGAATGACGCCTGTACTAAAATATAATCATCATGAATGGTATCATTAAGCCACGTTTTGGTAAGAGCTACCAGTGATGCAGAGCATGAATCAATGAGTGATGACAGCGCAACGCTCTTCGGCAAGACACTTCGGATGTTGGTGTACAGAAAGCACACTGTGTTCATACGTGTAGGTGGACGTCGGCTTGAAGAATGTAGTGAACTGCCGAGCGCCTGACTACGTGAGCATTGTCAATCCGCACTGCGCCGTGAGATGCACACAGCATGATTAGCATCAGTGTCCCATTCATACATGTCATCATTGGTAGAAAGCTTGTTGAAACTCAGACGCACTTTGTCGCCTTCTTTTTTAACAGTTTTACAAAACTGCAGTAGCTTGCGATGTTTGACACGGACGGCCTCGGAATAGTCGCGCGAAATGCTGCAATTTTTGCCTTTTAGTTTGAAGCCCATAGTTATGGCTGCTTCTACATCCTTGTCGTTATAAAATTTAGCAATTATAGAACGACATTTGACAGTCGAGAAACGACCCAGCCGATGAGCTCTAGCGACGGAAGAAGCAGTGACACCAAGCATCTCGGTACAAAAGACGCTAAGGAGACGTTCCTAGGCTTCCCAATTTTCAGACTCATCAGAATCCTCCAAAGAAAAGTACATTTTACCTACGAGAGCGGTTTGCAAGGTCGTCAATTTTGTCCTGCATTTTACAATTTCCTTGATCAACATTCCTGGCGGCAGGAGTATTAGACAACGATTCGACCTCTGACTCAAGTTCCTGGACTCGCTTGCTTAGGGCTTCCATCTCGGTTTTAGGCGTAATATGAATACTTAGAGCTTTGTTAACAGTTTCGAAGATGCTTGCATGACCAGCGTCTATGCGCGTAACTACCTTCACCAGATAGTCAAGCTTGTCTTCCTGAGCTTTGGTCATAGGTCCCGGGTTAGCCTCAATATCGCCGCCAAGTAGCAAGACGCCGAAGGTACCCACGTACAGCACGCAAGCACTTGAAACATTGGGGGGACCGCGACACCGCTACAAGACAAACGTCGTCGTCTCGATAACACTGAGCATCATTGTAACTAACCTGGAAGTACATGACGATTAAGCGTTGTGCCACGAAGACGGTAACGTGACGCGAAGGGGCGTTGAAGTGAGCGCGCTTATATGGAGGCGGAAAAGGGCCAGCCGATGCTGTCCCTGTACAAGAAGAGAGATGCGCGTAAAAGAAGAGAGTGAGAAGTTTGGGCTTAAACTGAACATTAAAAAGACAAAGATCATGGCGTCTTGCCCTATCAAATCCTGGAGCATCAATGGACAAGAAGTGGAAGCTGTGACAGATTTTCTCTTCTTGGGCTCCAAGATTACCTCGGAAGGAGACTGCAGCCATGAAATTAGGAGACGCCTGCTTCTGGGAAAGAGAGCAATGGTTAGCCTTGACCGCCTAGTAAAGAGCAGAGACATTAGTCTGCCAACCAAGATCCGTATAACTCGTGCTATGGTCGTTCCAGTTGTGATGTATGGATGCGAGAGTTGGACTGTGAAAAAGGCTGACCGCCGAAGAATTGACGCGTTTGAATTGTGGTGCTGGCGAAGACTCTTGAGAGTTCCTTGGACTGCCAGAAGATCAAATCAGTCGATATTGTCGACCATAAACCCTGACTGCTCATTGGAGGGTCAAATTCTAAAGCTAAAGCTCAGCTACTTTGGTCATCTGATGAGAAGAGAGGAGTCGCTGGAGAAAGATTTGATGTTGGGAAAGGTTGAGGGTCGCCGGAGAAGGGGTAGGCAGCAAACGCGATGGTTAGATGGCATCCTCGAGGCACTGCAGATGAAGTTATGTGATGTTAGGAAGATAGTGAGAGACCGGAATGCGTGGCGTGACATGGTCTATAGGGTCACGAAGAGTCGGACACGACTGAACGGCTGAACTGAACTGATGCTGTCCCAAGTTGCCAACCGAAAGCCAGCAGTTTGGCCAGACTTGGCAGGAGCTGTGGCGGTGGGCTTGATGTAGTTCGCTGATAGCTGGTCCAGAAAGGCACCCGGTTCTTCGGGAGGTGGCTCGGCGAGCCAGAAAGGATTAGCAGGTGACAGGACACCCAGGACTGTGATCAGCATAACCTGGAAGTACATGACGATCGAGCGTTGTGCCACGAAGACGGTGCCGACTGATTTGATCTTCTGGCAGTCCAAGGAACTCTCAAGAGTCTTCGCCAGCACCACAATTCAAACGCGTCAATTCTTCGGTAGTCAGCCTTCTTCCCAGTCCAACTCTCGCATCCATACATAACAACTGGAAACACCATAGCACGAGTTATACGGATCTTGGTTGGCAGTCTAATGTCTGCTCTTTACTAGGCGGTCAAGGATAGCCAAGGCTCTCTTTCCCAGAAGCAGGTGTCTCCTAGTTTCATGGCTGCAGACCTAATACAAATCGCGAAATGGTGCTATGCCCCATAGTGGTTACTCAGTGGTTAGGGCTCTTGACGGCGCGGCCCACACACATGGATTAGATTATAACAATTGACGGCTGCGCTTGGATAAAAGCGAAGCGGTAGGTGATGTCAGGGCACATTAAAGAACCCCAGATTGTCGAACTTTCAGGAGACTTCGAACATGGCGTACCTCTATCCGATGCTAATTTCGGACGCTAAACTCTATATAACATATGATAACTGAGTTCTTATACGGCACCTAGCATTCCTTTGCTGCTGTTTCTTTGGCATGTAGGACAATGTACGTGCAGGATTTAAAAAGATGATTACATGCGTGACATGGAGGCACAACAGCTTGATAGGCGCCATAAATTTTCCAAGCATCAAAATAATAACAGTCATAATACTGCGGGTTTTAGAAATAAAGCGCTACAGAACTTGCCTGCTGTTAGCTTGGCAACTGAGGTGAGTGCACAGTGACAATTTGTTGATGTAATTGGCGCACCAACATGTGAAGGCGATAATAGAGTCTAACCGGTCAGGTTCCCATACCTGGCACGAAGGAAGAAGGGCGCATTGGAAGTGGAGTTATATATAAGCCGTACACAAGAGTAATGCTTTCAATTGTTCAAAACCGTTTTCGTGGCTGTACGGTACAAAATGACAGGATTAGCGCGTTTGCATGGTGAGCACGAATTTAATTGACTGAATATGAAAAGAAATTCCACAAATATTGCGTCAGTTCTAACTTTACGACAAAGCAAATGAACGTATTCTTACACAACCATGCAAGGAAAATATATTTGGCAAAGGAAAATTAAAATGTGTAGCGGACATAGGACAGAGGGAGGCGACGAAAAAGGGCACTCCTTCTGTCCTCTGTCTGCTGCGGTTTTAAATTTTTCAATGTCTCTTAATCTAGCCTACCTGTCTGTCCTCCTAAACCTTTGGAAATATTTTCGGGCGTCCGATTGATGGCAAGTTGTGGCTACCGTGCAGCCGCGGCTGCGAAGATACCGCAGCCTCGCAGTTCGCGGCCTCGCAGTTCGCAGGCGGAATGCCAGTCGGCAGAAAATGGCCGCGCCCAAGAACGGCTAAACTGGTCTATACTCACTGGGGTGTCCGATTTGTAAGGTGAGGATCCAAAAGCCGTTTTGTCATCTGTCAGAAAGAAAAATCATTTCTGATGCTTTTTTTATCCCGTGCTGATCTTAACTCTTAAATATGTATAAATTTGACGTCCTCTTTTTTTTTATTGCTAATGAAAACCGCGCGTATGTAATTGCTAACATGTAAGTATCCGCGGTGTCTGCAAACATATTGTTGATGTACATGCAGTATGTTCTTGCCGATTCTTATAGTTATGTAATCTCCCCCTACAATCCCCACAAGGTGTTGCAGGTACTGCAAATATATAGACGATAACTTTTGGTATGCTAGAGATTCCACGCTTCTTCATGACGGTTCTTTGAGTCGAAACTGCTCGGACACTATTATAAGGCGGAAATTCCGGCATAACATTCTCATCGTAAGTCCGCTCGCTCTCCGCTCGCATGAACATACGACGCATAAGGTACGACAGGTATTACTAAAAAACGTTTCCTTTCAGGCTTTCAAATGACATAGTGGCATCTGTCCGCCCGGCTTGCACGCAATTATTTTCTAAAAGCTGGGATGCGTTTCATTTTCTTAGTAATAATGGTGTCGGTGTAAAAACGACCGTTTTTAAAAGGAGTTGCCAGAAAACTTGCACAAAAGCGAGCACCTAACATCAGAATGGCCTGCCATGGAGTCATGTTAATTAGAGGGCCCGCGCGTTGAGGGCCAATAAAATAGGGAGCAAAGAAGAGCACAGAATGCCGGCGGAATGGAGCCGACGTGCGTGCGGGCTTTTAGAAAACCGTTCCCTCTGTTTTGAACTGGCTTAAGTAACTCTAATTAACGACGACGAAGGTTAGCGGCAAACTGTACTTAAAGCGCGCTGGGTCTTTTTGCCGCCAGCACACCGTCGTATTACGCCAAGTAAGGCCTTAGTAAGTGCTGGTTTGTATTGGCATCCGATTGGAGAAGCGTGAGGCTTGGCAGCACTTTATGCTGGTATAGTCGGTAATGAGGTTCCAATAACAACGACGGGACAAAATGAAACAGCTGGTGAGGGTGATGACACATACGTGATTTGCAATTACGAAAACGTTTTCAGGCAGCCCATACACTGTCTATAAGCGTTTGGTAATAATACCTATTGACTATAAAGCCCGGAAAAACGTAGCACGCATCTAGACGAGGCCGAAGGAAGAACAGTGGACACACGAGCGCTCGTGTGTCCTTGTACTTTCTTCATTTTCGCCTGGATGTGCGCTCTTTTTTTCTTCGGTCATGTACCGCCAACAAGCCCGAACCTCCCCGTTAGTCATCTATATATATTGAGAACTGTACACTATCCTTAAAGCTTTGTCTATTATAGTCTCTCTATACACTGTTTCAGGACTGTCTATAGATAACCTGAAGGTTGTCTATAGGGAAAAGAAAATTAAGGCGGTTGTAGACTTTTTAGTCGTTATATTCTGTATGACGAAAGCTCAATTGCCTTTCTTGGATAGACAGTCTATAAACAAAAGCAATAGTTCTCAGAGATGGCAAATGAGTCTATATTTTATGAAGGCTGCATAGACCATTTTTATGGAGTTGGTTGTATAATGGTCAGCGCAATTAGTTCTTGATCAATATTTCGTGGTGCTAACCATGAATCTAATAGGGTCCGCTTGTGCCAAATAGAGAATATTGGCCATTGGTGAATGCGGTTCTGATCTCAGTGCGCAAATACTTTTCTTTGCTTTTGTTCTAGATAATGGCCGGTGGCGTTGATATAATCCGACTTGCGCAAACATCTGAAAGATACGATAGGTAAGAAAACTGAACCTTCCGCGAGAAGCATACCTAATGCACAGAAAAACAAGGGGCTTTCTTGTTTAATTTGAATTTTACAAAAACCGCCACTCATAGTAAATGCTTCATTTTTTCTGTTAGATCCTGGTTCCGAGCGACGTGCGTCCCGAGGAAGGCATTGAGGAGTTACAAACTCTCGATCCTCCTGTTGTTGACTTTTTTTTTCATGTATGGTGCAACACCGCATGAACTATATATGCTAAACCGGAAGCATTTATCGCAGAAAAAGGCTGAACGACATACGACTAGTCAGGAAGCAAACAGACACACATGTCCTCTTCTCCGAAATTTATTCTTGGTTTCTGTCCACAGTCAATAATTGTTTAATTTACGAAATGATAAAAATACGATATCAGGAACACAACAATAACAAATCTACGCGATCGTTTAAAATATTAAATGTTCCTTCTCTCCCTCATGCGGTCAACAAACTTTAGCTCTGCCTTCGGAATTTGCATAACTATTTCAATGATTGCAATATCTCTTTCTAAATATCAGCAACTAATTACTGAATGACGTTTTTTTTATGGGATAGTGGCATATAAATATATTGCATATTGTTGCCTTCCTTAAATACAGATGTATTATGCTGGTTTTGCAGATACTGGTGGTCTGCTATTGTACTAAGTGGTATCAAAACGCGTCAAGTAGGCTTCTACTTTTTTCCAGCCTCCTGTGGTTTGACCGATATAAACCAATTCAATAATTCAAATTAAGGTTTAGGGTGAATATCTCGCGTCTGCAAGATGCTTCCTCGAGATTCCGCTAGATGTGTTCGCGAAATGTGTCAGCGCGACGTCGCAATAGGCTATGACGACGAAGCCAAAGAAAAGAAAGTAATAACATTAAAACACGAAAACAAACATGCCAGACAGAGGAAGAAAAGAAGAGGTATACAGAGGACGAAGAAGGAGGGAGTAGTTTCTCCATTATGCTCTTAACTGAAGCTAAGTGCATCTATTAATTCTGTTATTACATGGCCCCACAGGCCACATTAGAGACCTATGTACACCTCTACTGCACTCGTTGCTTCCCAGCTCTGCGCAGGTGCGGAGACACGAATAGAAAAGTGTCGTGACACCACTAGACAGTTAAAAATTATTTGATAAGTGTGTGAGTCTCCCTTCTGTGCACCTGAGTGGAAAACAATTGCTTTTAAGCGCACGCGAACAAGTTAAACATTGGACGGAGGAGCAATGAGGTAATAATGACGTGGTTGCGTGAGGTTGCTTTTCTTTGTATTTTCGTGGCACTGGGAGATATGCAAGTCCGTTCAAGTCAATATAGAGTGTTTTTAATGCCTATTTTTCCGTCCGTCTTTCTTTTCTCTGCCTCTACTGAGCTGTAGCGACAAGTCCAGTCGGTTTGTGGTCGACAATTTGAGTTTGCTGTTTATGTTTCTATTCCTACTTGCCGTTGTCTTGGCTTTGCGCTTCCTTTTATACGTCATTCGCTGTATTCTTCTATTTGTACATATACCTTCAGCTAAGATCGTGCGGCATCTGTAGGGCAGTTCTGTGAATAACGGAGCCATAAAACAGTACGAATCAGTAATGTAGTCTGTAAAATGTGCAGATCCCAAGGGGTCTGCTTCTGAGCCACTTCGTGCGGCTTGTAATACATTTGCAATGTTCCGAATCATTTGATGGTAAGAAGATTGCTTGTCGTGCTCTCTCAAATAGGAAGGACCTCCAATAATAATAAATCAGCGCCACTAAACGGCTCAGAATCAGGCCGCCTGGGCTCTACACTTTTGACAAAGACTGTACCTTACGTCTGGAACCGCGAAAAGAAAATGATAATTGTGGGCACAAGATAACGGCTAGAGGGGCTAGTTGGTGCTACATAATACCCAGAAATGTGGCGCAACAAACACAAACACAAGACAGTAAGTCGGCACGTGACGCGAAGTCCTAGGCAGTCATGAAACCGCACACTAGAAATGTGAGCGATCCATTACTTCAGCTTCTTTGTACTCGAACACCGATAGCGTGTTACGCAGTAAGGCGATGAAATCTGATAAAAAATGCTTCCGAGTATTTAATATTAATGCGCGCAGATTTTCAAACAAGAACGACTCACTTGAAATTAAACTTCTGGAGTATGACCCACACATAAAAGTGCTAACGGAAACTTCCCTGTACAAAGACATAGTCGATGAAATAATGCCTTCTCCTCAGTATAAAGGTTTTCGCAAAGACAGGACCTCTAGGGGAGGCGGCGAAGCCGTTTTTTTGAAAAACTCGGCAGAATGCGCCCTCGTACCCTACACTCCTGCCTTGAATGCCTCTGCATGAAAAATTTCTCTCTCGCCCATTGTTTTACCCTTAGGCATATTACAGACCACCAGATGCCACGACTGACTATTTTATTAAAATACATGATCTGGCTTATTTGAAAAATAACAAATACTGCAAAAATAGTTCTAATAGGTGATTTCAATCCACCAGGTGTGTGCTGTGACCGCTTCTAAGGATGCGGCATATCTAGAAGTAGTGCAGACATTACGCTTGATATCATGCTTATTCGTGATATGGTTCAAATTGCAAATAAACCTACTCATGTACAAGGTTCATTTTCTATACTGGCCTTAGTTTTTGTTAACCGCTGATATTTGATGCACACTGTGTTGTCTGAAAGAGGCCTTTCACTCCATAATCTGGTAAGCATCAAATTAGATTTAGCCAAGTACTCTTCCCCTAACAAAACAATGGGTCCCATGCTCTCTTTCAAGGATTATCCACTGCAGTGATTGAAAATATGGAAACTAGCTTATCCGATTTCTATGAAAGCGATGTCTGCAAGATATGGGAGTGATTTGTCAAAACGGGTGCAAAAGAGTGCCCAAACACATATCTTGGATGATGCGGGATGAGGCCTAAAATTAGTCCACTGAAGCGAAAACGAAAACATGTCACAAAGAATTAGAGACAGTTACGTTCTAATCCATAGGCTTAAAGTTAATCTTGAGTGCGAAGTTTGGCAATCAAAAAAGTGTACTTTTCCACGATGCTACCTAGTTTTGTGAAAATGACCCGAGTAATTTCAGCAGACAGAAGTTCAGCAGACAGCAGGCAGAGAGTAAGTATAGCAAGACAAATACCGATAAAATAACTGCGAATGAAGATAAAGTGACTGATGCGATTAACAGTGCACGAAACTGTAACGATTATTTTAACAGCGTGTTTACCAAAAACGTTTTATAACATGATCAAAACGTGTCATACTTTCCACTACCAGAAGTGGACATTATTAGCTATCCTGGATTATTTTCTTTACTTAAGAACCGAAACCTAAAATATCTCGTCATCCTGATAATTTAACGAATGTCTTTTTTTGTGTCGGTATGCCATGATGATTGTGAAACGTTTCTTTTGTACTATTTAGAAAATATCTGCCGCCATCGAGACTTTTAAGGCTACTTGAGTTGTTCCCATTTAAAAAAAAAAGCTACCGCTCAATAATACAAAATTACCATCCGATTTCTTTAAACGATACATGTTATTAGATGTCGCAACAGGTCACTGCAAAACATAACAATGGTCTGAGAAAAACTCTGTATTAAGAGATTTTCAGCATGGATATAGATTAGGTTTTTCGACAGTTATTACAGCAATACATATTTTTTCCTAACATAGCAAATATCAATGGGCAAATAGAGGTCATTTTTAAGAACTTTTGCAAAACCTCTGATGACGTTCATTATGAAACACTTATTATAAAGTTGAATAAAATTGATCTTCCAGACATTTTAACATTATAGATTGCATACTATCTTACCAATAGAGCTAGAAACCAACAAAGACAATCTTACCAACATCCTACATAATCGAAACCTTTTGAGAAATCTAAAAATATGTAATCTGTTATGAAGCAAGAGTCTACGGAAACATGAAGGTCATAAGCGAAGGTCATTAACTTCGTTTCACACGAAAAGAATTTGAGAGAACCATTCTTGAGAAGATTTGAAAAAAAAAAACATTGAGAAAACTTTACGCGGGACGGAAGTAAGTGAAATGGGAAGGTAATTACGTGGGTCCTGAGCATCTCCGGTTTTCTCGCTGGAATTACTTTGCCCTTAAGCCAGTCTTCGGGAAGGATGTGATGCTGTAAGGATTGCGACAAGAGGCATGCAAGTATAACACAAGAATACTCCACAGTACGTTTAAGGAATTTAGCACTGATGGCATCAGTACCAAACGAGTTTGTTAATGACACTCGGAATTGCCTCTGACATGATGACAATGGCGTCCGTTGGCAAGAAGCGATATGCTTGCCTTGAAGCTTGCTTTGAGGGATTGGTCGAGTTGGAGAAAACTTTGAAGACAGTTTCATTGAAAACAGTTCCGCACAGTGGATCAGAAACTGGGTCACCTATTTAGTAACTATTGCTATGGTGTTAATTCTGTTGCTTTTCCCTGTACTCTGCCTTCTGCCCGCAAAATGTGCTTCTTGATTACATAGAACCCTGTAATTAGTTTTGGAGCACTATATAAAAGCGCCATATTGTCTGAGTCTGTGGAGATAAGTATCCTCGTTTTCGCTAACATTTTAGGCCGATGGAGGAACTGAGTTGATCATGTCGCTGACGATGAAGCCGCCCTCGCAGTGTTCGGTTTTGAAAACGACAAGGTTATTGCGCTGCTCCCGCCGTGCAAACAAGATCCGACTTTGTTGAGCTACGCAAGTTCAACAGAATCCGGCCGCACGTGATAAATCAGAGCGGGTCCCCAGTGTGGTCAGTAGCGCCTACGCAGCTGCAACAGGCGCACTGAGAAGTGGTCGGGCCCGATGTACATAGAGATAGGGAAACACGTGTCGTCATAGCTCAAAAGAGCGGCAACTTTGGGAATAATCGGCAGGTGCATCGGTTAAAAGTAAAGTTAGCGACAAAAATGCTTTTCGCTGGCTTCCTGAAAACAACGATGTTCATTCACTCGACTTAGCAAGACCCGCATTTACTACAATGCAAAGCTGGACTTCCATTAGTCTGACAGTGCAGTACAGCTTAATTAATAACTAGATCTCTCAAACACTACACTAAATATTAATAACTAGATCTCTCAAACACTACACTGAATTGAATTTGGAAGAAAGTTTTTTGTTAGCAATATGAAGAGGTTCCAGGTTATCAATAATCTTATTTATGCGGTGTAACGAGTAGGGTACCTATGCAGCCATCTTACATCATTCTGTGACAAATTTAAGCTATTATTTCAATACCAACAATTGGCACTGTTCATGAATACTGCAAACATATATGCCCTCCCGCTTTGAAATTCGTATTGTAATTCTAATATATATATATATATATATATATATATATATATATATATATAATTATTTAAATAATGAAGAAAAGAACGCAACAGTCGGCGAGGCCAAGGAAAGCATTGGGGATTACACTTTGTCTTTTTTTTTAATTTTTACTTCGATAATCACATAAATTAGTAACGGAATCTGTTTAGGGGAAGGAGAATTAAACACAAAGTAGAAGAAGAAAAACAAACGTGCCGATGGTGGGAGCCGAACCCACGACCTCCAAATATCGCGTCCGGTGCTCTTCCAACTGAGTTACATCGGCCGCTGTCCCCCCCTGCTACTTTCTTGGGTATTAATGTTGTCTGTATACGAACCTTGAGAGTGTTCACCAGCGCCACCCTCAGCCATAGCGGTGGACGTGGACCGTCCTGTGTTACCGCCAGCGTCACGTATAACGTGATCAAGAGCGAGGGCGAAAGCTGTGCTAGAACCCTCTTATGCTACCTATGGCTTCAAGATTGCCAGGGGACCCCCGTAAGCTACAAGCAGATAAAGAAGGGGAAATGAGGGTGCTCGTTTTAATACATGAAGGAAAGAAGCCAACAGTCGGCGAAGCCAAGGAAAGCATTGGGGATTGTACTTTGTCTTTTTTTTTCAATTTGTACTTCGAAAATCATATAAATTAGTAACGTAATCTGTTTAGGGGAAGGAGAATTAAACACAAAGTAGAAGAAAAACAAACGTGTCGATGGTGGAAACCGAACCCACGACCTCCGAATATCGCGTCCGGCGCTCTTCCAACTGAGCTACATCGGCCGCTGTCTTCCCTGCTACTTTCTTGGGTATTATTGTTGTCTGTATACGAACCTTGAGAGTGTTCACCAGCGCCACCCTCAGCCATAGCGGTGGACGTGGACCGTCCTGTGTTACCGCCAGCGCCAGGTAGAACGTGATCAAGAGCGAGGGCGAAAGCTGTGCTAGAACCCTCCTATGCTCTCTATGGCTTCAAGACTGCCAGAACAGAGACCCCCGTAAGCTACAAGCAGATAAATGAAGGGGAAATGAGGGTGCTCGTTATAATACATGAAGGAAAGAAGCCATATATATATAGCGCAAGCTTCCTTCTCTTCCAGGCTCGCACTTGTGGCCCCAGTCGTCATCTTTGACGTCGTCTTCTATGCGGCATTTGCCCCCCTCCTCAGGAAGTATCGTCCCTCTGAGCAAAAGGATGTAGGAGGTTAAGGTCATTCCGAGTGGCACGGATTCATACCTACACCATGGACGACATCGGCTTGGTGCTGGCGTCGCTTTTATGTCGACACCCCGTCTGGCACCACCTCATATGTGATGTCGGTTAAACGTCGCTGAACAACAAAGGGCCCGAAGTATCGCCGCAATAGTTTTTCGGAGAGTCCATGGCGGTGAATAGGCGTCCAGACCCACACTTTGTCGCCAGCTTCGTACATGACATGTCGGTGTCTATGATTGTAACGTCGTGCATCATGCTCTTGCTGTTCTTTGATCCGCACACGCGCTAGTTGGCGAGTTTCTCTGCACGCTGAGCGAATTCCCCGGCGTCCTGATCGAGATCATTGGTGTCGGCCTTCGAGAGCAACATTTCATACAGCATAGTTGTTACTGGTCACCCGTGAAGGAGGCTGAATGGTGTCATACGAGTGGTGTCGTCGCGTGCCGTATTGTAGGCAAACGTGATGTAGGGAGGTATTTTCTCCCAACTCTTGCCCTTCACGTCGACGTACAAGCAAAACATGTCTGCGATTGTCTTATTGAGGCGTGCCGTCAACCCATTGATTTGAGTGTGATGAGGTTTTAGGGCGACTGCTACCACTGAGGCGAAAAACGGTATCCAAAAGTTAGGCCGTAAATGCAGTTCCTCGGTTAGTTATAATGAGTGCCGGAGCACCATGCCTCAGGAAAATGTTCACAACGAAGAACCTAGCTGCTTCGGAGGCGGTACTTCTTGGCAGAGCATTGGTCTCCGCGTAGCGGGTCAGAGAATTATTCATTTATTCCCTGTTGTAGACGTCAGCAATGGTCCCAGAAGGTCCATGTCAATTTGTTTAAAAAGTGTCGTTGGCACTTGAAGAGGGTGGAGCAGGTGGGCTGGTTTTACAGGGGGTGAATTACGTCGCTGGCAGTCTATGCAAGTACGTAAATAGTGTTTCACTGTCGCCGATAGTTTTGGCCAGTATTATCCGGGCTGTACTCTAGCCAACGTGCGGGTGAAGCCTAGGTGACCGGCGTTTGGCTGATCGTGGCACGCTTGCAAAACTTCACTGCGGAGAGCCGATGGGACGACGAGTAGATGACTTTTTTCCCCCAGGACGGAAGTTCTTCTTGTACAGTACGTTGTTGCGAATAAAGAATGAAGAGATTACTCGGGAGAAAATCTTAGGCACAACCGCAGTTCGCTTTTCCAAGAAATCAATAAGAGGAAGGAATTCCTGGTTCTCTTGCTGCTGTTGGGAAAGCGTTGCGTCATCTATGACACCTAAAAACGCAGTATCTTCATCATCAATAGTGGAAGGTTCGACCGGCGCTCGCGAAAGGCAATCGGTATCCGTGTGCTTCTTTCCAGATTTCCTAAATAACTGCCCTGACGAATTCTTGTAATCGAAGGCTCCAACGCGCCAGTCTCCCTGAAGGGTCCTTTAAGTTCGTCAGCAAACAGAGAGCATGATGGTCGCTAACGACTTGAACGGGGAGAGGGTACAAATAAGGGCGGAACTTGAAAACCGCCCATACCGCTGCAAGACATTCTTTTTCGGTTGCCGAGTAGTTCGCTTCTGCTTTAGACAGCGTCCTGCTGGCGTAAGCATTTACTTTTTCCACACCATTCTGGTTTGCACCAACACAGCACCTATGCCCACGTGGCTGGCGTCCGTATGAAGCAGTATAGGGGCGTGGTCATCAAAGTGCGTTAGGACAGGTGGTATCTGTAGACGCCTCCGCAACTCATTAAAAGCTTGCTGCTGTTCTTCACCCCAATCACTAGCTCACAACGCTAACGACTCGACTTCCACCTGGCTTACACCGATGTGAAGAAACTTTGCTGTGCCGCCTGTAGGTTGGTGTAGCACCTACAGGCGGCACAGCAAAGCACCTAAACTGTTATTCTTTTTCTGATAGGTATGGTAAATAACCCTACATGCACAAACTGCGGGTGCGACGAGACTATAGGCCACATTCTTTGCGAGTGCCCCATATACAGCGAGGAAAGACATTGTCTATGCCGTGCGCTGGAGCGTCTAGATGGACGCCCACTAACTGAAATTAGGATCCTAGGTCCCTGGCCACGGCGATCGTCTACGGTGAAGGCCTCCCAGGCACTGCTCCGCTTTATGAAAAGCACAGGACTGATCGAAAGGCTATAATTTTTATGTTACGTGATATGACTGTGACGTGATGTGATGTGACTGTCTGTCAACACCCATCCCTCTCTCAATCACAACTTTTATACCCATTTACCCCGCTCCCAGGGTCCAGCGGTGGCGCAGCGGTAGAACATCCGCCTCGCATGCAAGAGGACCAGGGCTCAAATCCCGGTGCCGCGCAATTCTCCACCGCATGAAAAAAAAAATCCGCGTGTCGATGGAATTGCATAAACAGGTTTGGGTTGCGACCTGATGCCGGTGAACACCTCCGGCAACGCACTCCCTCACCAGAACAGGAGTTGGCCACCCTGGTGCAGTAATTGGCCGCAACCTCCTATGATAAGCTCCATAAAACCCCGGCCCTCAGTCACAAGCGGCTGCGGAACAACTGACCACGGCGGCGGTCAGACCTGTGACGCAGCAGGGGTGCTAAGAATGCCTGGCTCCGCTGGACAGGCCGTCATTGGAAACTGACCCTTGCAACGTTTAATGCTAGAACCCCAGCTAGTGAAGCTAGTTTAGCAGTGCTGTTAGAGAACTAGAGGGCATGAAATGAGATGTCATAGGGCTTAGTGAGGTTAGGAGGCCGAATGAGGCATATAGTGGACTCAAGGATGGGCATGTACTGTGTTATCGAGGTTTACCAGAGAGGCGACAACTAGGAGTAGGTTTCCTTGTCAATAAGTGTATAGCGAGTAATATAGATGAATTCTATAGTATTAATGAGAGGGTGGCAGGCATCGTAATTAGGCTTAATAAGCGGTATAAACTGAAGGCTGTACAGGCCTATGCACCTACATGTAGTTATGATGACCAGGCAGTTGAAAGCTTCTACGAAGATGTAGAATCGGCAATGTGAAAAGTAAAAAGGCAGTATACTCTACTAGTGGGCGACTTCAATGCCACGGTAGGGAAAAAGCAGGCAGGAGACAAGGCAGTAGGTGACTATGGCATTGATTCTAGGAATAGCAGAGGGGAGTTACTAGGTGAGTTTGCAGAGCGCAATAACTTACGAATCATGAATACCTTCTTCAGCAAACGGAAGAACCGCAAATGGACATGGAAAAGTCCTAACGGAGAGATTAAAAATGAAATCCACTTCATAATGTGTTCAACCCCCGCCATTTTGCAATATGTAGAGGTAATCGGGAAATTGCGATCCGGTGACCACAGGATGGTGAGGTCCCGAATTAGCCTAAATCTGAAGAAGGTACGCAACAGATTCGTAAGAAAGAAACCCATCATCAAATTAGCGGTGAGGGGGAGGGCAGCAGAGTTCAGGATCTCGCTACAGAATAGGTATTCAGCTCTAACTGAGGATGGCGACATTACCTTAGAGGCAAGGAACAATAGTTTCAGAGATATCATTACTGAGTGCGCGGTAGAAGTAGGCGGTAGGACAGTTAGAGAGGATACCGGTAAGCTGTCTAAGGAGACGAAAGATTTGATTAAGAAACGCCAGAGTATCAAAGCTTCCAATCCAACAGACCAGATCGAATTGGCCGAGATATCAAAGCTAATCAATAAGCGCAAGGTGGCCGATATAAGGAAGTATAACATGGAGAAAATTGAGCATGCTGTAAAGAACGGGCGAAGCCTTAAAGTGGTAAATAAGAAATTGGGCATAGGCAAAAACCAGATGTATGCGATAAGGGACAAGGCGGGCAACGTCATCAGTCGCGCATGCGCTCTGGCCGTTATCATGCAGCCGCCTTTAGGCTATAAATACCAGCATGCAATCTCGAATAAACGCTCTTCTTCTTTTCGCTTCCACGCTGCTTGTTCGTTGTTGGATGCTGGAACATGGTGTCGGAAGTGGGATAGCGTTTGCGTATGCAGTAACGCGCTGATCGAAGCGGTGGTGTCATTGTGCACTGCACGATGGATTTAGTGAAACCACCGCAGCCGCTGGTGCTGTCTGGTAGCACCGCGAACAACTGGAGCCTCTTCAAGCCGCGGTTCGAGCTGTTCCTGCAGGCCACTAAATCGGCGAAAGAACCACGGACGGAAGGAGCCAAAACCGCACTGCTGCTCACCGTAGCCGGGGAAGACGCCCTAGAGGTATTCAACAACTTTTTGTTTTCGGAGAACGAAAGCAAGGAAGATTATCAAACTGTTACAAAGAAGTTCGAGGAATACTGCAAAGAGCAGCAAAACGAAGTGTACGAACGCTATGCCTTTCGTTCAAGAACGCAAGCTGAGGGCGAACCCTTCGAACGCTTTTCACGGGGCTTGAAGAGACTTGCACGGAGCTGCAATTTTGGAACCTTGAGTGACTCCATGGTCAGAGACCAGGTCGTCTTTGGCACAAATAATCCGAAATTGCGCGAAAAGATGCAGTTGTAAGAGTACGAGGGAATGCATGGGACTGCAAGGCTCGAGTCATGCTCCATGTTAGCACCAAGGTCCTATCGCGTCCTTACAGAGGACAACAAAGTGCTTCGACGTAACCGACAACATCTTCTAGCCACACGTGAGCCATTCCGAAGCGACTTAATGGAAGATGGCTTTGGCAGAGAAGACATTTCCCAGGAAAACGTGGAAGCGTCGCAGTCTACAATACAGCCCACTCAATTTGTGCCAAGGCGATCCACCCGACAAAAGAGACAGGCCAATCGTCTTCACTACGACCAGAATTTTCAACAAGTGTCGCGTATTGTGCCATCAGACTTTTAAAGATTACACCGAGAAAGATGTAATGCATCAGTCGCGCATGCGCTCTGGCCGTTATCATGCAGCCGCTTGTAGGCTATAAATACCAGCATGCAATCTCGAATAAACGCTCTTCTTCTTGCTTCCACGCTGCTTGTTCGTTATTGGACGCTGGAACAGCCGAGGAGTTCTATACATATCTCTACAGCAGCCAAAGTAGTCAGAATCGTAATGAGATTGGCGGTAGGGAAAAACAGTCAGACGTTCCACCAGTGACGAAGGACGAGGTCAAGAGAGCACTAGAAACTATGAAAAGGGGGAAATCAGCTGGAGAGGATCAGATAACTACAGATTTGCTGAAGGACGGGGGGGGATATCGTGCTAAAAAAACTGGCCACCCTGTATACGCAGATCCTGGTGTCATCGACGGTACCGGAACCATGCAAGAATGCAAACATTTTCCTCATTCACAAGAACGGGGACTCTAAGGACCTTAAAAATTACAGACTAATCAGCTTATTGTCTGTTACGTATAAGGTGTTTACTAAGGTAATCGCTAATAGAATCAGGAAAACCTTAGACTGCAATCAAGCAAAGGATCAAGCAGGGTTTCGGAAACGGTACTCTACTATCGATCATATCCATACCATCAATCAGGTGATAGAAAAAAGCTCGTAATATAACCAGCCCTTATACATAGCATTCATTGATTACGAAAAAGCATTGGACTCAGTTGAAACCTCGGCGGTGATGCAGGCATTGCGCAATCAGGGGGTAGACGAGCCATACGTGAAAGTGCTGAAAGATATATAGTTGCTGCACAGCAACCATAGTTGTGCATAAAGAAAGTAATAAAATTGCCATAAAGAAAGGTGTTAGGCAAAGAGACACAATCTCCCCAGTACTATTCACAGCTTGTTTAGAGGAAGTATTCAGAGACTTGGAACGGGAGCTGTTAGGAATAAGGGTAGATGGAGAATACCTCAGTATTCTGCGATTTGCTGATGACATTGCCTTGCTAAGCAACTCGGGGGATGAACTGCAAATAATGATTGATGACCTAGACAGGAAAAGTAGAAAGGTAGGCTTGAAAATCAATATGCAGAAGACTAAGGTAATGTTCAACAGCCTAGGGAAGGAACAGCAGTTTACATTAGGTAGCGAAATACTGGAAGTAGTCGGCGAATATGTCTACTTAGGACAGGTAGTAACGGCAGATCCGGACCATGAAAAGGAAATAACAAAAAGAATAAGATCGGGATGGAGCGCATTTGGCAAGCATTCGCAGATTATGACTAGAAGCTTACAGGCATCGCTCAAGAGGAAAGTATACAACAGTTGCATCTTGCCTGTACTCACCTATGGGGCTGAAACGTGGAGGCTAACCAAGAGAGTTCTACTTAAGTTGAGGACAACCCAGAGGGCTATGGAACGAAAAATGGTAGGGGTAACATTAAGAGATAGAAAGCGTGCAGACTGGGTAAGAGAAATAACTCAAGTTTCCCACATTCTAGTGGAAATTACGAAGAAGAAATGGACATGGGCAGGACATGTAGTACGAAGAGAGGATAACCGATGGTCGCTGAGGGTAACAAACTGGATTCCAAGGGAAGAGAAGCGTACCAGGGGGCGCCAGAGAGTTAGGTGGGCGGATGAGATTAAGAAGTTCGCAGGGTTCATGTGGATGCAGCTAGCATAGAACCGGGTTAAGTGGAGAAATATGGGAGAGGCCTTCGCCCTGCAGTGGGTATAATCAGGCTGATGATCATGATGATGATGATGACCCCTCTCCCCCAGTGCAGGGTAGCAAACCAATTTTTTTAAGCGTTTAACCTCCCTGCCTTTCCTCCTCATCTTCCTCCTTCTCCTCCTCTTCACCCCAGCGAAAGACAGCGTTGTCACGCGTCAATGAAGTTGATGGCCAGGCAATTCGTGAAAATCCACCAATAAACCTACGGTAATAGGCGCAAAAAGCCAGGAAGCGCCTCAATGTTAAACTGTTGTACCAAATTTACCACAACAAAACAGGCATTCGAAAGGAAATATACTTACATAGGCCACATTATGTTTCTGCTCGCACAGATCATTGTTTTAAAATTTTGGAATACAGTGCCAGAACTAACATGTATGCCAGTTCCTTTTTTGTTCGATCCATCAGTGTATGGAATCGGCTTTCAAGTCATCAAGTGTGCTCCATAAATGAAGATGTGTTTTTTGCACTCTGTAACCCCCCTGCTGTAGCGCCCTCGGGCTAAGCGGGGTAATCATTGAATAAAGAATAAAGAATGTCTTTTTGCCCGTAGGTTTTGGGAACATGGCGACAGTGGAAAGCCTTTCAGGATCACGCCGGACACCTTCTTTGCTAATGACGTGACCTAAGAACTGCAGCTCCTCGGAACCGAAGTGGCACATCTCGGGTTTTAGTGTGAGGCCCGCAGATTGTATGGCCTGAAACACAGCTGGCAAACGGCGTAGATGCTCTTCAAATATGGCCGAAAACACGATCACGTCGTCAAGATATACCAGGCATGTTTGCCACTTAAATCCCGAAAGCACAGTGTCCATCAGCTTCTGAAAAGTTGTTGGTGCCGACCATAAACCGAATGGAAGGACCTTAAAGGGGCCCACAAACACCTCCCGAGCACTCCTCACAAACTATCTCAGTCGCTAGATTATGCTGCGATACACATTTGAACGCAATAATACACGTCTACGCGCAGTGCAGGTCCCACAATCCCATTCGAAAGTTGGCGCGTTCTTTCCTTCGACTTTTGCCAGTCCTCCTCCTCCTCTGTGCAACGCTGCTACGTGCATGCGTTTTCGAATGACTATTGGTCTGCTTCTTTGCGACGTCACAGAGCCATTAAACTATCGCTTATGCCAGAAAAATCGAAATACGCTTAACTTTTAATTATCAGGAAAGAAAATTAAGGTGTTTTTTAGACAGAAACATTTTTTCAAAGCTTTTTTTTCCTGCACTTCCGGTCTCGCGCGCGCACGCGCACATCTTTGCCCTTCGCGCGGCGCAGGCGCGCAGGCACCACGGCAATCGCGGCGCGGTCGCGAGCGGCGATCTCGTTTCAGTTCCTTGCAGTGTACTTGCGGGGCACTTTCCGCCTATGAATGTTCTCGTTTCTTGTGTTGCCCATGCGAAATGAACTTCGAAGTCGGCTTACAGGTTTACAACATTAAGTCGGTGCTTTAAATGTCGGGCCCCAATCCACTGCGCCTTACGTAGTGCAGCAAAATTTCGGAGGCAACCGCTGCTCCGTTCCTGTGTCCACCAAACCAAAATACGCACCTCGGATCAAGTCAAGGCGACAACATACGTTGGTAAGTAATGTGTTTACTAGCTTGAACATTAGCGCACAGATAACCGACGGTTTCACAGGTGCAATGAGTTAGTCATTGTTGTGATGCATCATTACTGTGGCGGCTATTAAAATCCCACCGTCTTAACCGTTGACTTGATTGCGTGAAACTACTCACGGAGGTTGCATTTTGTCTCGTAGTAAGTTTGTAGGTTATAAACTTTTGCCTTATAGTAAATTAGCTAAGACAACTGTACCTACCTGGCTTGGCCGTGCGCGATGCGCGAACCCGTGGTATCATGTGCCGGCGTTGGCAGCTTTCGGCCCCCGATACTGGCGCAGATTGCGGGTTCGCATTGTACGCAGCAGCAGCGAATTAAGCACCCTTACCTAACTTACTGCGAGCAAATAGAAGTTACCGCAATATCAAAGCTCCGTGTGCAGTTTCACCACAAACTACTGAGCGGTTAGGCCGGTGAGATACAAGGCGCCGCGGTAAACACGTATTAGCATTCGCATGCTGTATCTGCCCCTTGCAAGGTTTCACATGACGTGCAGTGATGAGGAGGCACCGAAGAAACAAAGAAAACAACTTTATTTCGAGAGAAGGCCTACAGAATTTCTCTAGATAAGTCCTAGAGCATATTCCATTATGTCCTGAGGGTAAACAATTGACGTTATTAAAAAAAAAAAAACTTCTCTCCGCAGCGAAGCGTTGTGCTTTCTTAGTCGCTCAGCAGTATAAATTATCGCTAAGAACACAGTATTATATCGCCCACATAATAATAATAAGCGCAATTACACTGTTGTCTTGTAAACTGTGGACCTTAACGGATGCGGAACAGCGGGCCTGTGGAAAGAGAGATGTGACATGGTCACTTGTGAAGTCGGCTCACTTTGATTACTTCCATTTACTTCCAGCTTGACCTCAAGAAGCTGAACACCTCTGATCGGCATAATTATTCGCTATCTAGCTTTACAAACACCCTAAAGACACAATTGCTCTGTCTTTCCTACTTTTTGTTTCAAGTGGCAGCTTTGATGCAATACTTGAAGGGCCTGCGAGCGGTCGCACACCATGTGGAGTTGCCGCGATAAGCAAACAGCAACATGCTTTGTGTGCACGTTTGCTTGGCCGCAGCCAGAAGCGAAACACAGAGACATGGGTACAAGACTGCACTCACTACGACAAAAAAAGTCATATGAAACTGCGCTCCAGTTATAGTTAGTCGCAGCAAACATATTGAAACAATTGTTTTGGCTCCAGCGGCCAATGCTGTGCCTCGCTGATGCCAGTCTGTTGAGCATTTGGGTTAAGTATACTGACAGTTGTGCTGTGCAATTGAATAGTCATGATGAAGCCTGTGCTTGTGTGCAGCAATTACTTCTTTTGACGGTCTTTCATAGGCATCAGTCATAAGGTGGCGCTCTGAAGCTATGCTTGCAGCTGTGTCTCTGTGTGAAGAGCCCTGAGACCGTTTCTCCGCATCCTGGAGGAGCCTCTGGACGTACGCTGCGCGAAATAGCCATCGTGATTACAACAGTTCACTTAGTTTTTTGTGTAATAATATAAGTAAAACGAAGTTTTAACTTACAAAAAGTATGCTCCATTTTCACTGAAGCGGCACTGAAATGTCCCTTTCTTGATTTTGCCATTTTCACTTTCCAGCCGTCCTCTCCTTTCTTTTTCTGTGCCTGGAGCTTAGAAGAATTTTCATTGAAGTGAATAACAGCCAGATGTGACCTAAAAAGAAGGTAAATATGAATGAATTTCTCATACTTTGGAAAAAAATGTGTTTCTTGTTGCCTACTAGCAAAATTATACCAAGTAGAGGCTACTATAAGAAACCATTATGCATTATATTCACATCACTGCAGCAGAGATTGCTTCTGTTTTAGCTTCGATATCCAGCGCCTTTATATCAAATTAAAAATGTGATGCAATGATCTTCAAGCAGCAAAATGAATGTATGACATGGGCTATACAACTTCATATCGTGGATCACCCATGTTCTCCCTGCTGTGGTATTCTAGCGATCATCATTAGTCCAAGTGATCAAGTGAACCTTGAGCATTCTTTCAATATCAACACATTAGCTTCGGGACATTCGAGATGGTTCTAGAGGGGTCGGAAACTTGCGCTGATAACTTCCAGTTCTTTAAAAACTACCTTTATCTTGGGACTGCGCTAAGATGAGCAAAAAAGAGAGACAAGGTGTTTTTCCAGCCAGCCCTCCATGCTCGCCCTCAACTTTGTGTCATTGCAGTGTCTCAGCTCATATCATTTCTGTCTGTATGTATTCCTGGTGCACTGTTCTTTATCTCATCCCATCTGCCTATTTTAATATAACAGCAATGACTTTCAATGAGGACCCTTGGTGGCCTGTGCAGTACGTCAGCCTCCTGTCTCACTTTTTCCACGGAAGGGAATTACAGAATGGCTAGTGCTACCATTCTACCAAATATGTTTTTACCATATTATATGAAGCATCCTTGAATGTCAGAAGTGTGCACTGCAGTCTCCTCCAAATGTATGATAACTACCTTTGACATGGAAGTGTTCCAAGTTTTGAAAAGAAAGACACAAGATAAGTTCAGCTAATTTTACAGCAGTGTATTTACTATCAGGATGGAAGGATTGTGGCAGCTGGCTCATAAGGTGCATTGAGTGCCTACTTTATGCAGAAGTTGGGATTGAGCTACGTGGAGGGCACTTTTTTTGGCAGATGTCAGGGTCGACTCCTGTGAATCGCAATTGTAGGGTCTCATTTTACCTGCCCTGATAACATGAGAGCTCCAGATCAAGCACTGCACTAAGGAGACTGAAGTCAAGCCCAACTTCCATAAAAAGAAGGCGCCAAATGCATCCAGTAACACAGCAGCTTCCCCCTCCTCACATTAAAAAAAATCAAAAACAAAAAAAAAACCTTCGAACTTTTTTTCTCTAAACCTCAGCACTTGACCATGAGAATGACTGTTTTGAGGTGCTTGAAATTGGTCACAAAGCAATTTTTCAGCCCTCCAGGGCTATTCCATAGCATGAACTAAAAGCAATCTGCTTAGTTGCAAGTTCCAATGGGCTGCTTATCAAGTTGAAGAATCAAAAGGAGCAGAAGGAAATGGAGCAAATGATATGAACTTCTGGTTTTCTTTTTCGCACTGTGTTCTATTTCCTATGGTCTCTGTTCCTTTTATAATGACAATATTATGTACATACATTAAAAGCTTCATGCAAGGACTTATTGTTTGCACATGCCATGCAGAAAAGTTGGACTACATAGTCACACTGGAGGGAAAAATAATGTCTTAGTCTTCTCTTTCATTCAACAAACCTTACTTGCATCCCACCATCCGAGTATGCAATTGATTTGGGAGCAAACTTGATGACAAAGTTGTGAAAAGATTCAAGGTTTGGGCTTTGGGAGACAGTTGTCGAGTGTCAATAAAAAACTGGGAGTTCTTCTGAATGGAGTTCAGCTTCTTGAAAGCACATGAATCTGTTAAAAATATATACATAAAATATATATATAAATATTTGGCTGATGAGTTGCAGTGTTGATGTGTGTTCTAGTCAATCGTAGATGCTGAATCTGCTTACAGCTGCTGCATTGCAGCTGAAAACAGTTTTAGCATCATACTCTTAAAAACACCCCAGGTCTTGTACTACTATATAACGGTGAAAAGAAATCTAAGAGATGTTGTCGAGCAAACATGCTACACTTTGTCTTCTTTAAAATTGTCAGTATAGGACAGTATGGAAAATCCCATTGTATTTGTGTTTCATACTAGCATGTATAACCAAGCTGCCTCAGTATTAAAATATCTTGCAGTCTCAGCACTCACATTTACATTATTTTGTTTCTTCACTTCATTAGGGGTTTCTTTCTCAGCTATGTCATATGTGAACTTCCTGTTATGTGCGAATGTATACAAAGTTTTTTTCTGTGAAGTTCTATTTGCATTACCTATCTCTTAAATTTATCATTGGTTGACAAATGCCACAAGTGTGAGCCGTGCACCTTCCAAGCAACATCAAAGTGAAAACTTTACAAAAAAAAACTGTACAGAACAGATTACCTCTGCTCATCCATTGCCTGTTTGCAAGGAGCTAATGCAGGCATTTGATGTATGGTCTAGCATGGCCATCACGCTTATTGCATATGTAGTTCAACAGGCTGCTACATGCTGATGATCAGGTCACCATTACCCTGGCTCAGGGCAGCAACATAGACTTGTGATTGTCTGGATCCATGGTTCTATTGCTTCACAGCCCTTTGACCTGCTCACAGCTTTTAACTTAGTAAATGCAGTATAGAATATTGTTATTACCATGTATTCGCCCTAATTATTAAAGCAAGCAACTGCATGCATCTTTAGTAATGCACCAAGCATCAAAGTAGTGCTGTATGGGCGATTTGCTGCTCTTGCAATATGTCCAGATAGCTGGGTGATGGTCTGTAGATAGATGAAATTAAAAACTCATTACATAATAATATATGTCAGCAAATGTACCTCTTCACCAATGGTTTGCAACGATAAAACATTTTGTAATTCAATTGTTTGTATTATATAATGATTAATTTGATTCTTTTTATGTATAGACATGCAAGCAGCACTTGCCAGGCTGAAAATAATTTCTCCTAATAATATGCAGAAATTGTCGCCTTTTGTTAAAGACTGCACTGAGACTCGTTAAGTTGAGGCCAGGCCCCATGCTCGCACTATTGGGCACTGCAGCTGACTTCACACAGTTAATATGAATTGCAGCTTGCCAATTTTCATATCGCAGCATTGCCTTACCTCTCCTATTCTTACCTTTTCCCATTGTAGAATATGGTCAGTCTGAATGATAACAACGTTGTACGTGCAGTACTTGGCGCTGTAGCCCGGGGAGTCGCAACGCTCATCTCCTGCGAGGTCCACTTCCATTCCATCCAGCTGGCTGATGATCTGCACCCGCTGTTCCTGGAAAAGCTGGGACAAAAATAAATGTGCATTTGTGAGCCACTTGTAACATTGTGCCGAACTGTGTCACTTGATCGTTGCACTACTGCATGCGCGCGCTGTTTTTTCTTTTTTTATTACGCAAGCTTGCCATAAGGCATATTATAAGAACCTGTGCAAAATAGTTTCCGTTAGGAACCGGAGAAGGCTCTTGCTCTTATTGCTGTCGGTCGGTGAGCCATTTGGAGAAGTCCTCTTCCCTTGTTGCGGTTAATCCCCCCCCCCCCC
>JAJIZL010021300.1:80338-94148 GCA_023969395.1 Amblyomma maculatum
TCCTGCTGAAGGGTAAAGCCTCTTGGCACTTTTTTTTCTGTTTCCATCTCTTCATTCCTGACTTTCTTCTCTTTCTTCTTATCAACGCCCATCTCGGTTTTCACGTGTTTCTAATTCCTGGCCGCCTCGGTTGGTAAACTTGGACGCGGCTCCATCCGCGCGACATTTCAGGGTGCGCTCTGTACAAACACCACACGGCGTTAAAAAAAAAAAAAAGAAGAAGAAGAAAGCTACAGGGCGGGAGTCATGCTGCGATAATAATCGGGCACCGAACAGAGTTTGTTTACTTCCTGTCGGCGCGCGTGTTCGTCGTTGCAGTCAGCTGACGCCGAACCGCGGCTGACAAGCTACACCACAGCGCACAACTACGCAGTCCCCTTCTCCTCATCCCCTTCCTTTTTTTTTTCCTTCACAATCGATCGTTATCTTTCACGAAGGGGCATCATATAGTCAAAAGCAAGAGGAACCTAAACACGGAGGTTTCAAGGTTCGGGCAAGGTGCACGAGAGAGTTTTCCTCCGCAACGCCCGGAAGACCGCTCTCTGCGATCTCGATTCTGAATTTCTAGTCTTTCGCTAACATCTCATGCCCTTGCTGCGGTACGGATATTATGGACCCCGAGCTTGAAAAGCGACTTCGGCGAATGAGTACCGAGATGGGACTCGACCCCCTCAAGTACACGCCGTTGAAGAATCCGCTGCTGAACCCCGACGATGATAGTATACGGCTTATATGGGTGCATTGGTGCGTGGGGTCGACTAGCATAACATTAAAAAATAATAAAATCCTATCGTAAGCTCGCCACTGGTTTATTTTGAGCAGTGTAGTTCACAGTGATCATGACAAATCTTGCTATATGCATGCCACAACGCCGAGCAAGATCGCCTGAGTTAAAAAAACCAATCCACTCTGTACTGTGATAACGCGTCTAAAGCTAATATTATCACAATCTTTTCATTTTACACTTACCGGCAGGGTTGGAAGAAACAGCGTTGGTACCGCTCCTTCACGCAGACTGTCTTGTTGGGATCCCCAAATTGCGAACCACATATCCGGGTAAAGCAAACGTAGATAAACGCTGTCTTCACCGATGCTGGCTATCCGATGATCTGTAGCCACTGTTTCCGGAGGTTGGCGTTTTGAAGCACTTGATGCAGAATGTTTTTCGTGCCGTCACTAGCAATACCTTCGCAGCCAGGGACTGCACACTGTAACAACCTCCCGCTCATGTCCCGTCAACAACAACAATTCAGCGCTTCGATAACTGCCTTCGCGAACTCAAGAGAGTGACCAGTCTAGCCCAGAACTGTTCTGCACCCGTCGCGCACACGACGTAACACAAAATTGAAGGTGAGGTCAACGCCAGGGATGTATAGCGTGGCAACAAAACTTGCTAGTTCGTGCCGAAGGGCGATGACGATGAAGCAGACGACAAGAGGACCCCGACGGCGCGTCGGCAAGCAAGCGTGACAAAACGGAAGTTGCGGCGTGCGGCGCTAAGCAAAAAAAGCAAAAGCGCAGATGCGTCAGTTGTGACGAGTCAGTGGGCGAGGCCTTGGAGGAGGGCCAGCCTTTGCGCGCGCTAAAAAGTTGAAAAGAGGAGGAAAGCCGCGAAGGCGCAGATATTCAAAATTTGATTGCAAATAACTCTGCTTCCAAATGCCGCATTTAAAAAATTTTTGCGGGAAGGTTATCTTACATCGACATTCTTTCACATACTAGGCATAGGGAAACTGTATCGCTAAGGCTGTTTTGGGCCCCTTTAAACTCATACAATCCGTCGGGAGTGACGAATGCTGTCTTCTCCTGATCCCTCGCATCTACTTTGATCTGCCAATATATTCCAGTGATGAGAAGTAACGTGCATTGCGTAGGCGATCAAGGGAATTGTCAATGCGAGGGAGAGGTTACACGTCTTTTTTGTTCACTTGGTTGAGCTTGCGATAGTCTGTGCAAAATCGTAAGCGGCCGTTTTTTTTAACAAGTACCACGGGGAAAGCCCAGGGCCTCTGTGACGGCTGGATGACGTCGTCTCTAAGCATTTCGGCCATCATTATCATCACCATCACCATCGTCATCATCATCATAATAATCGGTCTGACTATACCCACTGCAGGGCGAAGGCCTCTCCCATATTTCTTCATTAACCCGGTTCTGTGCTAGCTGCATTCACTTGACCCCTGCGAACTTCTTAACCTCATCCGTCCACCTAACTTTCTGGCGCCCCCTGCTACGCTTTCCTTCCCTTGGAATAGAGTTTGTTACCCTAAGCGGGGCAGCGGTGGCGTAGCGGTAGAACATCCGCCTCGCATGCAAGAGGACCGGGGCTCAAATCCCGGTGCCGCGCAATTCTCCACCGGATGAAAAAAAATCCGTGTGTTGATGGAATTGCATAAACAGGTTTGGGGTGCGACCTGATGCCGGTGAACACCTCCGGCAACGCACTCCCTCACCAGAACAGGAGTTGGCCACCCTGGTGCAGTAATTGGCCGCAACCTCCTATGATAAGCTCCATAAAACCCCGGCCCTCAGTCACCAGCGGCTGCGGAACAACTGACCACGGCGGCGGTCAGACCTGTGACGCAGCAGGGGGTGCTAAGAAAGCCTGGCTCCGCTGGACAGGCCGCCATTGGAAACTGACCCTGGCAACGTTTAATGCTAGAACCCTAGCTAGTGAATCTAGCTTAGCAGTGCTGTTAGAGGAACTAGAGGGCATGAAATGGGATGTCATAGGGCTTAGTGAGGTTAGGAGGCCGAATGAGGCATATACTGTACTGAAGGATGGGCATATACTCTGTTATCGAGGCTTACCAGAGAGGCGACAACTAGGAGTAGGTTTCCTTGTCAATAAGTATATAGCGGGTAATATAGATGAATTCTATAGTATTAATGAGAGGGTGGCAGGCATCGTAATTCGGCTTAATAAGCGGTATAAACTGAAGGTTGTACAGGCCTATGCACCTACATGTAGTTATGATGACCAGGCAGGTGAAAGCTTCTACGAAGATATAGAATCGGCAATGCGAAAAGTAAAGAGGCAGTATACTGTACTAATGGGCGACTTCAATGCCACGGTAGGGAAAAAGCAGGCAGGAGACGAGGCAGTAGGTGACTATGGCATTGGTTCTAGGAATAACAGGGGGGAGTTACTAGTTGAGTTTGCAGAGCGCAATAACTTACGAATCATGAATACTCTCTTCAGCAAACGGAAGAACCGCAAATGGACATGGAAAAGTCCTAACGGAGAGATTAAAAATGAAATCCACTTCATAATGTGTTCAACCCCCGCCATTATGCAATATGTAGAGGTAATCGGGAAATTGCGATCCAGTGACCACAGGATGGTGAGGTCCCGAATTAGCCTAAATCTGAAGAAGGAACGCAACAGATTAATAAGAAAGAAACCCATCAACGAATTAGCGGTGAGGGGGAGGGCAGAAGAGTTCAGGATCTCGCTACAGAATAGGTTTTCAGCTCTAACTGAGGATAGCGACATTACCCTAGAGGAAAGGAACAATAATTTCAGAGATATCATTACTGAGTGCGCGGTAGAAGTAGGCGGTAGGATAGTTAGAGAGGATACCGGTAAGCTGTCTAAGGAGACGAAAGATTTGGTTAAGAAACGCCAGAGTATGAAAGCTTCCAATCCAACAGACCAGATCGAATTGGCCGAGATTTCAAAGCTAATCAATAGGCGGAAGGTGGCCGATATAAGGAAGTATAACATGGAGAAAATTGAGCATGCTGTAAAGAACGGGGGAAACCTTAAAGCGGTAAAGAAGAAATTGGGCATAGGAAAAAACCAGATGTATGCGATAAGGGACAAGGCGGGAAACGTCATCACTAATAAGGTCGCTGAGGGTAACAAACTGGATTCCAAGGGAAGGAAAGCGTAGCAGAGGGCGGCAGAAAGTTAGGTGGGCGGATGAGATTAAGAAGTTCACAGGGGTCAAGTGGATGCAACTAGCACAGAACCGGGTTAAGTGGAGAAATATGGGAGAGGCCTTCGCCCTGCAGTGGGTATAATCAGGCTGATGATGATGATGATGATGACCCTAGCGACTATCGGTTATCCTCTATTCGCACTAAATATCCTGCCCATGTCGATTTCTTAATTTCCACTAGAATGTCAGTAACTTGAGTTATTTCTCTGACCAACTCTGCACGCTTCCTATCTCTTAATGTTACCCCTACCATTTTTCGTTTCATAGCCCTCTGAGTTGTCCTTAACTTAAGTAGAACCTTCTTGGTTAGCCTCCACGTTTCAGCCCCATAGGTGATTGCAGGTAAGATGCAACTGTTGTATACTTTCCTCTTGAGCGATACCAGTAAGCTGCTAGTCATAATCCTCGAGTGCCTGCCAAATGCGCTCCATCCCAATCTTATTCTTGTTATTTCCTTTTCATGGTCCGGATCTGCGGTTACTACCTGTCCTAAGTAGACATATTCGCCTACTACTTCCAGTGCCTCGCTACCTAACGTAAACTGCTGTGCCTCCCCGAGGCTGTTGAACATTACTTTAGTCTTCAGCATATTGATTTTTAAGCCTACCTTTCTATTTTCCCTGTCTATGTCATCATTCATTATTTCCAGTTCATCCCCTGAGTTACTCAGCAAGGCAATGTCATCAGCAAATCACATATTACTGAGGTATTCTCCATCTACCCTTATCCCTAAATGCTCCCATTACAGGTCTCTGAATACTTCCTCTAAGCAAGCTGTGAATAGTACAGGGGAGATCGTGTCTCCTTGCCTAACACCTTTCTTGATGGGAATTTTGTTACTTTCTTTATGCAGAACTATGGTTGCTGTGCAGTCCCTATATATATCTTCCAGCACTTTCCCGTACGGCTCGTCTACCCCCTGGTTTCGCAATGCCTGCATCACCGCCGAAGTTTCAACTGAGTCAAATGCTTCCTCGTAATCAAGGAATGTGATGTGTAGGGGCTGGTTATATTTCGAGCATTTTTCTATCATCTGGTTGATGGTATGGATATTTTGACATATATATGTTCGTCGTTACGTTGCTTCTTGTGACCGGTGTCAGCGACGGAAGAAGCCCTCGGCTATGCCTGCTGGATCCCTGCAGCCGATAGACATCACAGTAGACCCGTTTTCCCGAGTTGGCCTTGACCTTCTCGGGCCTTTCCCACTTTCTGTGTCGGGGAATAAATGGATTGCAGTGGCCCCGGATTATACTACGCGCTACGCTGTCACCCGAGCGATACCCACCAGCTGTGCAACTGATGTGGCTGCGTTTCTTCTCCACGACGTCATCCTGCTCCATGGTGCTCCACGCCAGCTGCTTACTGACCGTGGCCGTTGCTTTCTTGCTCGAGTAGTCGACGAAATTCTTCGGTACTGCTCCATTAAGCACTATTTTACCCCCGCTTACCATCCACAAACGAACGGCCTCACCGAACGCCTCAACCGCCCGCTCACGGACATGCTGTCTATGTATGTCTCGGATGATCACCGTGACTGGGATATTAATTTGCCGTTTGTAACGTTCGCGTACAATCCCTCTCGTCACGACACAATGGGCTACTCACCGTTTCATCTTCTGTACGGCCGCGACCCTCCCCTTCCGTTTGACAGCGTATTGCCTCCCACCGCTAACGCCAGTCGCTACGTTCGTGGCGCCATCTCCCGAGCTGACGCAGCCTGTGTTATTGCTCGCCGACGACTGGCCTCCTCCTAAAATTCTCAAAAATGGCGCCATGATTCTCGCCACCGGGATGTCCACTACTCTCCGGGCTCTCTCGTCTGGCTCTGGACTCCCGCTCGTAAAGTTGGGCTGTGTGAGAAGCTCTTGCCACGTTACGAAGGACCCTACCGTGTTTTACGGCCAGTCACCCCTGTGACATATGAGGTCGCCCCTGTACATCCGCCGCGACAGTCCTCTATGCCACGCACCGAGATTGCTCATGTCGCCAGAATGAAGCCGTACTATCCCTTAGTAGTTCGCCCTAGTGCGCTTCGGGACTGTGCTTTTCGGGGGGGGGGGGGGGAAATGTGACATATATGCCCTGCATCGCTGGATGATAAAGAAGACAACGATCAGAAACAGTGACACAGAAGAGGACAAAGTGGTAGCAACGTTTAGTGCTAGAAGAAGGTTAACGCTGTTGTGATTCTGTGCTTTGTGTGCTGCGTCAACCTGGACTAACCTTCGTGCACTAACCTTGCCACGTATCAATATGATCGATAGTAGAGTACCGTACCCGAAAACCTGATTGATCCTTTGTTTGATTGCAGTCTAAGATTATCCTGATTTTTTAGCGATTACCTTAGTAAATACCTTATACATAACAGACAGTAAGCTGACTGGCCTGTAATTTTTAGAGTCCTTAGAGTCCCCTTTCTTATGAATGAAAATAATGTTTGCATTCTGGCATGGTTCCGGTACCGTCGATGACACCAGGCAGGGCGTATACAGGGTGGCCAGTTTTTTTAGCACGATATCCCCCCCGTCCTTCACCAAATCTATAGTTATCTGATACTCTGCAGCTGATTTCCCCCTTTTCATAGTTTCTCGTGCTTTCTTGACCTCGTCCTTCGTCACTGGTGGAACGTCTGACTGTTTTCCCCTACCGCCAATCTCATTACGGTCCTGACTACTTTGCCTACTGTAGAGATCTGTATAGAACTCCTCGGCTACTTTGACTATCTTTTCCATATTAGTGATGACGTTGCCCGCCTTGTCCCTTATCGCATACATCTGGTTTTTGCCTATGCCCAATTTCTTCTTTACCGCTTTAAGGCTTCCCCCGTTCTTCACGGCATGCTCAATTTTCTCCATGTTATACTTCCTTATATCGGCCACCTTGCGCTTATTGATTAGCTTTGATATCTCAGCTAATTCGATCTGGTCTGTTGGATTAGAAGCTTTCATACTCTGGCGTTTCTTAATTAAATATTTCGTCTCCTTAGAAGCTTGCCAGTATCCTCTCTAACTAACCTACCGCCTACTTCTACAGCGCACTCAGAAATGATATCTCTGAAATTATTGTTCATTGCTTCTAGGGTAATGTCGCCATCATCATCATCACCAGCCTGACTATACCCACTGCAGGGCGAAGGCCTCTCCCATATTTTTCCACTTAATCCGGTCGCCATTATCAGTTAGAGCTCAATATCTGTTCTGTAGCGAGATCCTGAACTCTTCTGCCCTCCCCCTCACCGCTAATTCGTTGATGGGTTTCTTTCTTACTAATCTGTTGCGTCCCTTATTCAGATTTAGGCTAATTCGGAACCTCACCATCCTGTGGTCACTGCATCGCACTGTTCCGATTACCTCTACATCTTGCATAATGGCGGGGGTTGAACACAGTATGAAGTCAATTTCATTTTTAGTCTCCCCGTTAGGACTTTTCCATGTCCATTTCCGGTTCTTCCGTTTGCTGAAGGAGGTATTCATGATTCTTAATTTATTGCGCTTTGCAAACTCAACTAGTAACTCCCCACTGCTATTCCTAGAACTAATGCCATAGTCACCTACTTCCTGTCTCCTGCCTGCTTTTTCCCTACCTTGGCATTGAAGTAGCTCATTAGTACCGTATAGTGCGTCTTTAACTTTTCGCATTGCCGATTCTACATCTTCGTAGAAGCTTTCAACTGCCTGGTCATCATAACTACATGTGGGTGCATAGGCCTGTACAACCTTCAGTTTATACCGCTTATTAGGCCTAATTACTATGCCTGCCACCCTCTCATTAATACTATATAATTCATCTATATTACCCGGTATATACTTATTGACAAGGAAACCTACTCCTAGTGGTCGCCTCTCCGGTAAACCTCGATAACACAGTACGTGCCCATCCTTCAGTACAGTGTATGCCTCATTCGGTCTCCTAACCTCACTAAGCCCTATGACATTCCGTTTCATATCCTCTAGTTCCTCTAACAGCATCGATAAACTAGCTTCACTAGCTAGGGTTCTAGCGTTAAACGTTGCCAGGATCAGTTTCCAATGGCGGCCTGTCCAGCGGAGCCAGAAATTTTTAGCACCCCCTGCTGCGTCACAGGTCTGACCGCCGCCGTGGGCAGTTGTTCCGCAGCCGCTGGTGACTAGGGGCCGGGATATAATGGAGCTTATCATGAGAGATTTCGGCCAATTACTGCACCAGGGTGGCCAACTCCTGTTCTGGTGAGGGAGCGCGTAGCCGGTGGTGTTCACCGGCATCAAATCACAACCCAAACCTGTTTATGCAATGCCATCGACACGCGTTTTTTTTATCCGGTGGAGAATTGCGTGGCACCGGGATTTACAGCTGTGCAAAAGTGGCGTAGCGGTAGAACATCAGCCTGGAATGTATTTCAGCCACCTGGCGCTGAATGACTTCACGTTCTTTCGGAGCCACACGGTAAGGATTTTGTCGGATCGGGCGAACCGAGGAGGTCAATTTGTGAAGTTGGTTGAGGCCTGAAGAACTTCGGCTACAATCCTTGAAGAAATGTCCGACCACGGTGACTGAGAAGCTCTTGAGGGACCCCATGACGCATTACGAAGGATTCCAAAAAGAAGGTCGCGACGTCAGGTGCTGATCCATTGGGCAGGGCAGCGGTCTTAGCGTAGAACGTTAGGTGGTCAACGTTGGTGACGATCCAGCGATTACATCGTGCGGACAATGGGAGTGGTCCGTCCAACAACGGCAAAAGGAGTAGCAGGGCAAGGTAGCGGCTGTAGTAGGCCAGCAGCAGGAAATGTCGGCCGTTTGCTGCGCTGGCATAGCAGACAAGAGCCGACGTAGTTTGCCACGCTTGAGGCGAGGCCTGGCCAGAAGAAACGGGTTTTCACAAGGTGGTAACTTTTATGAAACCCTAAGTGTCCGGCTGTAGCATCATCGTGGAGAGCCGCCAGGATATGGGTGCGGGACCCAACGGGTGCCTTCAGAGCACTAAATATAACGGAAGAGCACGCCGTTGTCAAGTTTGAACTTTTGGAGTTGCCTGCGCATCCTATCGGTAGGAGGGTGAGAAGTACCGGTAACAAGGTCGATCGGAGAACAGCAGTAGAGATCTGCTCGCTGGTGTGAAATAATGGCGTAGCAGTCTGGAGCGGCGGCAGGAGGAGCACAGGTGATGTTTGGAGCTCTGGATGACTTTGGGACGTCGAGAGTACACGCAGGAAGGCGCGAAAAAGCACTAGGTGGTGATTCTGGAACGGGCAACAGGAAAGAGCATCGGCATCTCGATGTTTGCGACCCGATTTGTATGTAACGTCGAAGGTGTATTCCCTCAGCGCGGAATCCAACGACCCAAGCGTCCAGTCAAATTTTTGAGGGTTGATAACCAACACAGAGCGTACGTGGTGATCGGTAACTATCGTGAAATGGCTTCCGTAGGGGTAGGGGCGGAATTTCTTAAAGGCCTAAGCGACAGCGAGGCACTCTTTCTCAGTAATGGTGTAGTTGCTTTCCGCTCGTGCCAGAGGTTGACTGGCAAACGCAATTACATTTTTCCGAGAAGCGGTATCACGTTGCAGAAGTACGGCGCCGATACCTAATCTGCTGGAATTGGTGGAGAGAATGGAGGCAGCAGTGTCGTCGAAGTGAGCGAGAACAGGGCCCGAAGTGAGGGCATTCTTCAAAATATATATAGCATATATATAACACTCAATATATGTATATTGTGAAAGAAGGCTAGGTTGAGACGGCAAGGTCGTGACGGCAAGGCCAGCGATGCCTTGTCTAGCGTTTTAATCCGGTGACAAAACCCAGTCGCGTGCCGGAGCCGGCGTCGCGGGACGATGATGATGGTATGTACAAATGAAAGAGGAAGATCATGGCATGTACAAATTAAAGAACATCCACGGAAGGCTCACACAATCTGCCCGGAGGGTCGGAAGCGGCCAGCCTGGCCGCTCCTACTTAACCGATGCATCGCGGCGCACAAACGGTTTCAGGCGAGACACATGAACAATTTCAGTTCCACGGTGGCGTCGATAAGCTGGGGGATCAACAGGTGTCACTTTGTAGTTCACTGGAGAAGTTTGGCTTATGACCTCATAGGGACCTACGTAGCGTTGGTGGAATTTGTCACTAAGGCCAGGGCTGCGCAATGGTGTGTAAAGCAGTACTTCGTCACCAGGACGAAAAGAGACCACTCGATGTGTAGAATCATAGCGAGTTTGGCGGACTTCCTGGCACGCTGCCGTGTTGAGGCGGGCAAGATGACGGCATCTGGCCACACGAGATAAAAAATGGGTAGGTACTGATGTGGAGAAGTTGGGCGTAGAGGAGAAGGAAGCGTCGAGAATTGTAGTGGGAGGACGGCCGTAAACAAAGAAAAATGGAGAGTAACCGGTAGTTCGCTGTACTGCTGTAACATAGGCGAATGTGACGAATGGTAGAATATTGTCCCAGTTTCGATGATCTGGTACGATGTACATTGACATCATGTCCGACAAGGTGCGATGAAATCGCTCAGTCAGACCGTTAGTCTGGGGATAGTAGCTTGAGGTTGTCTTATGAAGGGTGGATGAGGCGTGAAGAACTTCGGCAACGACGTTCGATAAGAAGGCTGTACCGCGGTCACTTAGGAGCACCCGAGGAGCGCCATGACGCAATACAATTGATCGCAAAAAGAAATTTACTACTTCTTCAGCGGAACCAGTCGGTACAGGTGCTGTCTCAGCGTAGCGTGTGAGGTGGTCGATAGCTGTTATAATTCAATGGTTACCCCCATAGGAGAGAGGTAGGGGACCATATAAGTCGATGCCGACTATGTCGAATGGCGTGGTGGAACAAGGAAGAGGTTGTAGAAGGCCAGCGGGCGAAGAAGTCAGCCGTTTGCGACGTTGGCATAGAGGGCAGGATGCGACGTATTTGGCAACGGTGGAAGATAAGCCAGGCCAAAAGAATCGTTTTCTCACGCGGTCGTAGGTTTTGTCAAAACCAAGGTTACCTGCAGTAGCGTCATCGTGGAGAGCCGCCAGTATACGTGGGCGAAGCACACGCGGCGCGACTGGGATCCAGCGAGTTCCATCAGGGCAATACACGTAGCGGAGTAAGATGCCATCTTCGAGCTTGAAGTTGCGAAGCTGTCGGCGAAGCCTAGTATTGGGAGGGTCCGAAGCGCCGGTAAGGCGGTCGATGATAGGACGGCAGTAGGCATCGGCTAATTGCTGTGAGCGGAGAGCGTGCTTGTTCCCAGAGTCGTCAAAACAAACGGTTGTGATATAAGTCGGGCAAAGAGATGGTCGGCTCTGGTCAGAGGTGGAAATGAATTGGGAAGAAAAGCAGCAAGTGGATTCCGAAAGGGGACAGCGAGAGAGAGCGTCGGCGTCTTGGTGTTGGCGACCAGATTTATAAGTGACGTCGAAATGGTATTCTTGCAGGCGTAGAATCCAGCGGCCAAGTCGGCCTGTCAAATTTTTGAGTGAAGACAACCAGCAAAGAGCATGGTGGTCGGTCACAACTGTGAAGTGCCGACCGTATAGGTAAGGGCGAAATATTTGGACAGCCCAGACGACAGCAAGACACTCCTGCTCGGTAATGGTGTAGTTTTTCTCAGCTGGAGTGAGAGTCCGACTGGCAAAGGCAATCACTTTCTCACGCGATGTTGCATCACGCTGCAGAAGTACAGCGCCAAGACCGTGACCACTGGCATCGGTGTGCAGGATAATTGGAGCGCTGTCACTGAAGTGGCCAAGAACAGGATCTGATGTGAGGGCGTGCTTGAGGTCATTAAAAGCAGTTTCGCACTGCTCAGTCCACACGAAAGGGCTGCGTGCTTTTAGTAGCTCATGAAGTGGTGCAGCAATAGTTGCAAAATGCCTTATAAACGCCGGAAATAGGACGCGAGGCCGAGGAAACTGCGCAAATCTGTAGTCCGTTGTGGACGAGCAAAGTTCAAGACCGCGATTATTTTTTCAGGATCTGGGCGAATACCGTCATGGCTGACCAGAAGTTCCAATATTCTAATTTCCTTCTGTGCAAAGTGGCACTTCTTGGTGTTGAGCTGAAGGCCTGCCGAAGCGAGACAGGTGAGGACTTCATTCAGGCGCGTGAGATGGTCATTAAAGGTTGCCGAAAAGATAACAATGTCGTCCAAGTAACACAAACAGGTTCTCCATTTTAGGCCACGAAGTACAGTGTCGATCATTCTTTCGAATGTCGCTGGTGCGTTACAAAGTCCGAAAGGCATAACATTAAATTCGTAAAGGCCATCGGGTGTTGCGAAAGCGGTTTTTTCTTTGTCGTCCTCGTGCATAGGTATTTGCCAATAACCTGAGCGAAGGTCCAAGGTCGAGAAATATTCGGAGCCTTGGAGGGAGTCAAGGGCGTCATCAATTCGCGGCATCGGATATACATCTTTGCGGGTAATTTTGTTGAGTGCGCGGTAATCAACACAAAAGCGTACCGAGCCGGCCTTTTTTTTAATTAGCTCCACTGGGGAGGACCATGGGCTTGTTGAAGGACGAATTATATTGCGATGGAGCATGTCATTTACATTTTCTTCAATTACTTTTCGTTCAGAGAGGGAAACCCGATAAGGCCGTCGGCGAAGGATAGAGTTACCTTCAGTAATGATGTGATGGTGCGCAACACTAGTCCGTCCCAGAGGTGTAGAAGTGGCATCAAAAATGGCTTGGTGGTGTCGAAGCAATGTCAGCAGTTCTTGGCGTTGGTTCGGCGGGAGTTTAGGATTAATAGTCTTTGCGAGAACAGAAAGAGAGACGTCTGACGAAACACGTTGCTGAGGCGGAGGGGTGGTGAGCACCATCAGGGAAAAAGGTTGAACATCCACCATACAATTCAGAGAAGTTCCTTTTGGGAGCACGAGAGATTCACGTGAAGTGTTAGTGGCCACTACTGTCACTGAGCCGTTGTGGAACCGGACAAGACTTGACGGGAAGGCGATGCCGCGTGGAAGATGACTATATGATGGTGCAATGAGTACGTCCCCGACAGTGATGTGGTCAGAAACAACAGTAAGCAGTTTTACGCACTGAGGAGGCAAAACAGTATCAGCGGCGGCAACGAGGGGATGATTTTCAGAAAAGTCAGATGAAAAAATCGCTGTCTGTCATATGGATAACACGGTCACCACAAGAAATTAACGCTGAAGCGGTTGACAAAAAATCCCATCCGAAAATCATGAGATGCGCACAAGGTGAGAGCACAGCAAACTGCACATGATAGCGGATGCCGTCGATAACAACTCGTACGGTGCACTTCGCTGAAGGGCGCAAAGGAACGTCATTGGCTCCACGGAGTTCACGGGGTCGTCACTTTTCGCAAGCGGTAGCACAAATCAGCGTGAATGACAGAAATTGCAGCCCCTGTATCAATCAAAGCATCAACGGGTAAACCTTCAGCGATAACAGCAATCACGTTATACGGGCGATCAGGAGGAATTTTAGTAAGTTCGCAGAGTGCAGTTTGACCTCCGGAAACTGCAACACTTAGTTTTCCGGATGGCGGACAGGGAGAACGGTTGCGGGGTGAAGAGGGGAAACTGAGCGGCGGTATGGGGATGTGGACCGGCGTCGGGATACATGGTTCCCACGAGGCTCAGAGGAAGATACTGGAGGTGGGGAGGATCGTCGAGGTGGGCTTGGAATAGACCGGCGTTGCTAATATGAGGTTGAAGGCATGTCGCAGTCGAAGGTGTCGTAACCACGGCGTTCGTTCTGAAGGCGGCGACGACAGAAGCGGGAGATATGTCCTCTAATACCACAGTAATAGCAGACTGGTCGGGGGGGACGCCAAGGTGCGTAATTGGGTTGTGTAGGTTGAGCCATTGCCATTGCATTGACGTGATTGTATGTTGGTGCTGGTTGGGGCGGGGGAACCAAAGA
>JAJIZL010021300.1:110028-122627 GCA_023969395.1 Amblyomma maculatum
GTGTGTGTGTGTGTGTTCGAATCATGCCCGCGTTGTCTTTGGTTTGTTAATCTTTTAACTTGTGTGCTGAATGTTACCCGAATGTGCAAACCCAACATAAGACGGTTGTGATTACTGATCTCGAGCCGGGCATCCTGAAGAGTGAAGTTGAATGGGCCTTAGCCAGCCTAAGAACAAAGCTAGCGGAATTGATGGCATTCCAGCTGAGTTGCTTCAAAACCTCAACCATGACGCTGTTAACATCCTGCATACATTATGTCAGAAGATTTTGACAACCCTGCAGTGGCCACAGGATTGGAGGATGTCAGTTTGCATCCTCATTCCAAAGAAAGGCAGTGCCAAAGATTGTTCCAACTACCGCACGATCGCGCTTATTTCGCATGCTGGCAAGGTGATGTTGAAAATACTCCAAGGTAGGCTGCAGCAGTATGTGGATCGGGAGCTTCCGGACGTGCAAGCTGGGTTTCGCAAGGGCAGAGGAACTAGAGACCAAGGGCCGTATTACGGACCGCTCTATAATTGAGAGCGCTCTAAAACGCCCGCTCCTATTGGTCGCCGTCGCCATCTTGAAAAGTTGCGTCACGGGATGCTGCGATTGCGTCGCGGAGGCGAAAAAACAGATGACGTCGCGCACCTAATTATGCCCGTGGTTTTAGACTATTTTTGTAGAGCGCGATGAGACGGTCTAAAACGTTTTAGAGCGAGTTATAGAGCGAAAATGGCGGCGGCGTCCGCGGTGGAGTGGTGCGAGTGGTGGCTGCGGCGCTGAAGCGGCAACGCCGGCGCGAGCAACGACGAAGGGCGGTGTGTGAGAATGCGTTCTACTTGTTCGGCGAGTTGTCCCGACGCCTATTTCGACTTGAAAATGCGAAAGCGGAATGGCGGTGCGATGAATGCGCCGATGAACTGTGATGAAGCTCGCAGTCGACCGCTCTTGACGGTGCGGCTGTCATGCGTGCTTCGATCTTTTTTTTTTTTTTTTTTTGCCTCCGGAGGATTTCGTCTCCACAGGTAGTCGGCCTCTCATAACTGACGGTGAGCAAGTGCGTGCGTCAAATGGCTGAACTCAACTACTGCAAAGTTGGCGCTGAAGGGTGGTTGGGCTCCGCAGTGCGCCCAAAGCAAAAGGCGGAGGCGACATACAGTGCAAAACGAATGAAAACGAGCGAGGTTGGTAGTGTACGCTCAACTGCGTTGCTTTTCCCCGTGCTCGTTCTAACTGCAGCATTTGTGTGTGAGACGTTCGTGCGGACATAAAAGTTTATTTTGCATGTGCTCCGCGATCGGTCTTTCTTTTGTTTCTGTTTCCTAAAGAAAAATAAACAAAACCCCGATTACACTGCTTTCGATATGATTTCTCCGCGCATTTAGGTCCATCACACAGTACCTTGACATCAGACGATGCGCAAAAGCCGGCACTATAGCCGTGGAATCAGCTGTTTTCCTGAAAATCGCCATTTTTACGGTTTGTTTACCTCTGCCAGCGCGCCCTCGCGGCAAAAGAAGCTACCCACGAGAGCGTTTAATTGCAAAACTGTAGCTGCTTCTTGATTTTTTTTATAACATTGAACTTTAAATGCGGCTTCTTGAAGATATAAAACCTTAGTTAATTTATTCACACGCTATATTTATAAAAAAGTTAGCAAACGGCTCCTCGACGTGCGAATAAACCTGTTGCCGTGAAAATAAGCGGCCCGGGGCGGCACCCTGGCGATCATTGGTTGATTCAGATTTTCGTCACGCGTTGACGTCTCGGCGAGACGTCACGGCGTCGTCATTTTGACGTCACGCTCTATAACTTTAGAGCGAGAACCGTAATTCGGCCCCAAATTGCCAACCTTCGCTGGATCATGGAAAAAGCAAGAGAGTTCCAGAAACTCATCTACTTCTGCTTTATTGATTATGCGAAAGCGTTTGACTGCGTAGATCATAGCAGATTATGGCAAGCTCTCAAGAGATGGGAGTTCCAATTCACCTCATCTGTCTCCTCAGGAACCTGTATGAAGGGCAAGAGGCCACAGTTAGAACTGGGCAGGCTCTTAATGTTTAGTTTCCGATTGAGAAAGAAGTGAGGCAAGGCTGCATACTGTCGCCCTGCCTATTTAACCTATATGCAGAGTGCATCATGAGGAAGGCCGGTCTGGACGAGTCTTCAGCTGGAGTGAAGATTGCTGGAAAACGTATCAACAACCTTAGATATGCGGATGATACCACTTTAATAGCAGAAAGTGAAGTGGAACTCAAGAGACTTCTGATGCGCGTACAAGAAGAGAGTGAGAAGTTTGGGCTTAAACTGAACATTAAAAAAAAGACAAAGATCATGGCGTCTTGCCCTATCAAGTCCTGGAGCATCAAGGGTCAAGAAGTGGAAGCTGTGGCAGATTTTCTCTTCTTGGGCTCCAAGATTACCTCGGAAGGAGACTGCAGCCATTAAATTAGGAGACGCCTCCTTCTGGGAAAGAGAGCAATGGTTAGCCTTGACCGCCTAGTAAAGAGCAGAGACATTAGTCTGCCATCCAAGATCCCTATAACTCGTGTTATGGTCTTTCCAGTTGTGATGTATGGATGCGAGAGTTGGACTGTGAAAAAGGCTGACCGCCGAAGAATTGACGCGTTTGAATTGTGGTGCTGGCGAAGACTCTTGAGAGTCCCTCGGACTGCCAGAATATCAAATCAGTCAATATTGTCGACCATAAACCCTGACTGCTCATTGGAGGGTCAAATTCTAAAGTTAAAGCTTAGCTACTTTTGTCATCTGATGAGAAGAGAGGAGTCCCTGGAGAAAGATTTGATGTTGGGAAAGGTTGAGGGTCGCCGGAGAAGGGGTAGGCAGCGAGCGCGATGGTTAGATGGCATCCTTGAGGCACTGCAGATGTGAGAGACCGGAAAGCGTGGCGTGACATGGTCCATAGGGTCACGAAGAGTCGGACACGACTAAACGACTGAACTGAACTGTATTGCCCCTCCTGCCTGGGCCTACTAAGGCTGGCAGTATCGAATGAATAAATAAATAAATCCAATAGGTCTCTCATCACAGGGTCACAGCTCTGCTGCTCTGCAAAACTGCTGGTGCTCACTAGTCCCAAGAAGGCGTCGTCGTCGTATTCTTTCGGAGGTGCGTAAACAAGAGCCCGTGACAAGCAGCCTACGTCAGAATGCTTGCGTCCGGACTTGTAGACTACAGTAATATCGAATTCTTGGAGGCGTAAGCTCCATCGTGCAAGGCGGCCAGAGGGGTCTTTCAAACTATCCTACCAGCAGAGCGCGTGGTGATCGCTTATTACATTACCACGTTTTGAAGCTTCAAAACTTTGTCCCAACTGTGAAATGAGGCACCTCTTGCGTACTGGTCTAGCCACAGGACCTTCACCCATGGTGCCGCTGAAACTGGGCCGGTCTCAGGGCTGCGGGGTATTACCAGTGCCATAGCCGAACGGGGTCTGGCAGCAGACCGTATCCGGGTTGGAGCCCTCAAATTCGGTGTCTGTTTCGGTTACCTGTAGGGTGGTCCTCCAGGGTGACAAGGATAAGGTTGAGGTCCTTGCTTCAAAGGGCATATCGTTGCTTACAGGGCAGCACCTTCACCAGATGTCACGTGGTAGTTACAAGGCTGTAGGCACCAAAACAGAAGACGCGTAGCAGCACTGAACTCACCTCTTTATTTGGACTGACTTGCGCCCGCACAAGGACGAAGGGATTCAGCGGCGCCAATAAAAGCAAGCGTGCAGTCGTGGATCTAAGAATGCCTGCTGCACCCGTCAAAGCTTAACTTAAAGGCGGCGAAGAGACATCTAGATAAAGCCGCTAACAGTGACTAGCATAACCTGCAACATTGTACAAACACAGGCGAGTGTCTGGAATCTTCGAGATACATCTCTGCGCACCTTGCGCGACGAAGAAAATGATAAAGCTGCGTCTCTCGACAACGAGCATGAACAAACAAAAATTACACAGGTGATATGTGCACATGCAATAACACTTTAAGGCCGCATGCCAGTGGCTATCACAAATACAGGTCTCAATGGTGCGCGGCAATATACTCACTATTGTTCGCTTCGACATTAAGGGAAATATTTCCCTCAAGGCAGGACGGTTGTTTATTGAGGAGTATTTTCATTGCCTTGTTTGAACAGTACCCTAAGGGGTGAACACCAATACAAAAGACGAGGGAGCTGAAGTTTGGTAATTTATGCGATAACTCCTTCAACACTGATTTTTATACCGTCAGTAATTTTATATTTATAGCGAAAGCTACACTGCGGTAGGTTTTCAATACCTCGGGTGGCAGCACCTACGTAGACGTAGCTACGGTATCCTCATAAAAAATCAGCCTGCCTGAAATCACGTTACCCCTATACCACGGGCAGGAGCTGCCAATCCGGGTCGATCCTTTCATATGGGAGGGTGATATCAGAATCAGCCTGCTAGAACTGTTTGCATTTTCGTTACCCCTACGACACGCAGGCACATCCATGCGGCTTGGTTGAAGCGTGACTTTATATGTGGGCAGGTAAAGTGCGCTCCCGCGTCAAAAAGGATGAGTTTAGGTCTCCCCAATAATGCAACACCTTACAATGATGGGACGTGATAGAGGACTCATGTAGCAGGCAAAGGAAGCTTCCGCCGTTGTTTTCGCAATTCAATTCAGCTTAACCAGACCTAAATTACAACTAATTTTTGGGTTGTTTTTTGTGAAAAGGAAGCCGCGGGGTCTGTCTCAGTTGTCGGTGGATACTTGCACTTGCATGGCTTAGACGCATATGTCGTCGGCTCTATACAGCATCACAAAGTAGCCTTCGACTTGACTAGGATATGGATATTAATGAGAAGAGATATGGCATGACATAAGCCCCTCAATGCTGCAAAATGAATATTTGCGTCGCAGTTCTGGTGCGAAGTAAGGTGCGTGCTTTCTGCGACAACGTTTTTCTTGATGTTTAGTTGCGGTGACAGCGATGCCTTTTGAAGCTTATGAGCTGAGTAGAATTTGTGAAGTTCGTCTCCCTTGTCGGAAGGCTCGTAAACCCTGTCATGGGTTCGGCGTGGAAGAAGACCGGGAGATGTACTTGAAGGTGATCATGACAATAGAGCATATATTTAAGGTATTACCTAAATACAGAGAGTAAATCTGATAACAAAAAATAATTTACAAAAGGAACAACATTACGCTACTTTACTCATCACATAGAGCCCAAGTAGAATCGCGTTACATGACTACGCATGGAGCCCCAGCTTAGACGAGACCTAATACTCTTCGATCAAATCACCTTTTACACACTGAAACGACAAATAAATCTTGGCGGTAATTTTTCGCGACCTACCCCACGCACGAATTATCCAATGAAGGTATACTATGGTCGATGCTGTATATTAATGCAGCCCCGTGGGTTCTCCGGGGCCCCGCTAGCAATACAAAATGCACCACACAAAGAGTACGGCAACACTCTTTTTCCGATCGGATTATCGAACACTCTACCGTCGGGAGGCTGTCTTCCCAACTCTTTCCCGCACACCGCCACCCCAGCAGCACTCACGCTGTATGTTAAATGCTTTCCACAGACTCACTACCACGCGCCAACCATGCTTGACTTCTAGCAGCAACGACATGGAAAGGGAAAAACCACACAGCTGCTATGCCGAAGACCCGGAGGAAAGGGAAGCTTCTGACTATGCCCGAGAAAATTCTGAGTTCCTCCACGAGTGCTCTTTATCGCAGCAGCGGAAAAGATAAGCACAAAATCGCAGTGTTGTAAAAAGGCATGAGTATAATTTGGAGGCTCGTTACAGGCGACCTCGAAGGGCGTCTTATTTGGGACCACCCGGCGGCTCGGCGAGATGTGCCTCTCTCAGAAGGTGGTCTCCGGTGTATGAGGGTCCCACAAAGCCGGCGATGGCGGTCGGGTCGGCTTTCCCGCAGACGCGCGCGTGTGGGAAGGGACAGAAAGCAGATAGTCGGGTGGCGCCGGCATGCAAAGACGCGCACCTGAATGTGATCAGCTTCAGGAGATTAAACTTCTCGGCTAGGTGGTTCATATAGCGTAGAAAGGAAACCAACGAAAAAGATCAGCCTCTAGCGGCGTAGCTACAAACTGTATACTCTTCGCAAAGTACAAGATCTAGGAGCCTGCGAGTCTTCATATGAAATAGCATGCGCCTGCACGGCAGTCATGTAAGGTCGTCCTGACTCGCTGTTCAGATTTTCCTCCCCTAGGCCTTTCATACATGCGCGATTTTAGGAGCCCGACTGACTCAATATATGGCGTTTCTTCTTCGCCCGGGATTAACCTCATTCCATTTTACAAGTGCTCACTTGCAAAACCGGTTTCTTCTCCCAGTTGAACGCCCTGCAGTTTATACACTTCCTCCTTTTTTACGCCACATTCAATGCAGCTCGAGGGGTCGAAAAGCCGCCGTCGTGCCCTAGTTGCTGTTCGGATGTTGTCCTAAGTGCTATAGAAATATTTCAGTACAAATGGAGGCCCGAAGTTTATCTATCTATTACCCTCAGAGCTCAAAACCATTGCAGAGGGGTTGGGTTGATATCAAAAATTATACAGCGTATTTTTATTGTAGTGAAAATTGCAGGCAACAGCAAAAAAAAAGAGAAAAACTATACTTATTTGAAACACCGGTCTAGCTCGCAAAATATCGGGTAAATTGACTGGATAAGGTCACTGAGCATAAGGTCAATTGGTTTTATACAAACGTATCAAACGTAGTTAGAGAAGGAAGACTAGGCATACACAACCGAACGAACGGGAAGAGCAAGCGAACTAGGTTAGCAAGCGAAAGACGAGAACGGTGGCTGTAGGGGATTGCAACCAGGTAAGCAGGTCCCACTCATGGGATATTCTTGGTTGGAATGACTGCGGATACATCATCGTGTTTTGTCGAGATATGGCAACTTTGTCGCGATGGTCCGGAGGTGTAGTAACACAGGCGGCGTTTGTGATCAGACTCGATCTGAGTTGGTCCTTATGATAAGAAATCTTATATAAAACAGACAAATACAGGAAGTCCTGCAACGCAGAGCAAAAAGCTGGAAGTTTAGACATTGTTTCATGTTCGTGAAGCTTGTGGTACGATGGTAATTATCGACGATAACACAAACTGAGCGAGTTTGTGCACTCCGAGAGCTCGTATTTAATGATGCAAGGCCAGGGCCCAATATAGAGGAAACGAACTCAAAGTCACCTCGGACATATGTTGTACACATTTGTTCCTTTTTTTTTTTTATTGAAGGCGGTTCCAGCAAAAGTCTCCGTCTAGGTACTCAATCAAGTGATTGCTTCTAAAACATATATATTTAATATGCCTTCCTCAGGAAAAGTTCATGGTAATATGCACAGCGATGCATTATAAGGGGAAACAGGGTTAAGTACAGTGGCTGCGGCAGGACGGCTAGCTGCAAGAAATTCCCACTTGTTTTCTTTTCGCAGCGTTCGGTTCCATATTATCGAAGAAGGTATCGGGAAGATGCATTATTTAAATCAGTCCGAAGTAATGTCACTTCCGAAGCATTGCTCATTCTACAGTAGAGAACACAATCATCGGCGAAGAGAAGATAGAGGTGGCAATACAGTTGGGTAAGCCTTCAATAAATATAATAAAGGTAGTGCGACGGATTGACAAAGCCCTCCTGACTTAACAGGTACTTGAGGGGAGTCGAATTCATTAGCAGTGACTTATTGCATGCGGTTAGAGAGAAATGTAGCTATCATGTTAAATACGAAAGGGTTAAGACGATGAGTTTTAAAATAAGAAGCTTATGATTATCCGCATAGAATGCCTCGGAATAATTTTGAATTGGTAACGAACTCACTGTTCCAAATGAACACGCATCACTAGTGAACACAAGTTGCTGCGTCTCGCAGCAAGATCACGTTAAAGATCACGTGCTCAAGAAATTTTCATGTTATTGACATACATCTAGGAAATGGGACTATAGTTGGATGGTTTTTGTTAGCTGCCATACTCGAAACCAGGAACCAATATTAATGATTTCCGACATTTCTGTTAAGAGTTCTTTTTTATGATCTAGTCAAAATGAAGCTTATGTAACAGTATACTCTATAGTTTTATGAAATAACTCGCATGGGGTTTCATCAACAGCGCATGATATTTATTATTTCATTTGACTAATGGTGGCTCTGATTTCGATTGGATCAAATGCAATGGGCTGCATTGGGAGAAAGTGAGCGCCAAAAAAAAGGCGGGTATTCAGCGCATGTTAATCTGGAGGACGGGAGAAAGGAGGTGCTATTTATAGAGGCAGCATATTGGTGCTAAGGAACCTGGTTGCAGGTTCATCAACCTCTCAGATCATTGGAGCTGTCTACCGTGTTTCAAAATTGTGTACGATTTGTTTCGATTATGCAAGAAAGTGTGATGTTAAAGAAGAGCTATTTTGCGGTTCATATAACGTTTACGTAGTGTTTTGATGCCTGAATGTACAGTGTACTGTTCCATACTTGTCTGTACGAGTTGTGAAAAAATTGTGAGGGCACGTAGTGGAGAAATGCGAAAGCCTGACCATCGCTGCTGCCCACTGTACGCGCCCCTATTAGAGCTTTTGCTAGCAAGGCCAGGCTAGTGCCTCATAGTGGAAATTTCCTTTCCTTGGCGCGTTTGTTGCAGTGCTATATATGATTATAATATGTTTACAGGAAAGGGAAGGCGCAGCAGCCGTCACCCTATCTCCGGAAAGTGTGACATTGGACTGTCGCTCTTGTCGCGTGGCGTTCGTTGGCGTGCTTTTGTTGCAGTGCTCATTCAAATGTGGGATGGGCGCAACGCCGTCGCCCCTATCGCGCGGCATAGCCACGTGACATTCTGACACAAGCCAAAAGCGCTTGAAGCGCAGGCGACGCGCACAAACCATCTAAGCTTTTCCATCTCGTCACCGTTATCCCTCCACGACAATTCTCCACCGCCGCTCTCTCCCATGATATTGTAGCATGCGTTGACGACAAAGAAGCGCAGAAGTGTGAGAGGAAGAAGTGTGCTAACCTCGAGCCTGAACTCTGACGCTGTTCGTAGAACCTTTGCCACGCCTTGGACTTCAGACGCAACTGTAAGGGTCGCTGTTTACGCGACATCTGGTGGAGGTGCCGGGTACGATTTTCATGAGCCGGACGCCCACTACAAACCCAGGATGAACCCCTAAGGGGGAGACCCCAGTACACCAGAGCAGCCGCCGACTGCAAGGTCTGCCTCCCGAGTGTGGTCCTCTCCCTGACCACAGACCAACAAGGAGCGCTTCTGTCAGCGCGATGAATCCCCGGTATCGACAACTCCTGTCCTGCTCCACCACCAGCGGGATCCACCACATTTCCATGGCCTGCCCCATGAGGACGCTGAAGACTGGCTGGAGCAGTTCGACCGGGTGGCTGCCTTCAACGTCTGGAACGCTGACTCGAAGCTTCGCCATGTCTACTTCGCACTGGAGGATTCTGCGAGGACATGGTTCGAAAATCAAGAAGCCGGACTCCGAACGTGGGACACATTCAAGGCAGAATTCTTGCGTATGTTTACCAACACGCTTCGCAAGGAAAAAGCGCAACTGCTTTTAAATAGCCGTATACAACATCCGAATGAAACTGTTACGGCCTACGCCGAAGAGATGAAGCGACTCTTTCGACGCGCGGACCCAACCATGTCGGAAGAGAAAAAAGTGCGCCTTTTGATGCAAGGTGTTAAAGAGCAGTTATTTGCAGGCCTGGTGCGAAGTCCACCAACAACTGCGGCCGAATTCATAAGTGAGGCGTCTACCATCGAGAAGGCACTTGACATGCGCGCCCGGCAATACCAGCGCACTACAGTGTCTATGAACGCCGCGAGTGCAGGTGAAGCCATACAGTTTTCGTCAGAATCGTTGCGTGATACGATCCGGGCGATAGTCCGGGAAGAGGTGGCCAAATACCTGCGGATTCCTCCACAGCCACAGGTTGCCACAGTTTCCGATATCATCCGGGAGGAAGTACAACAGGCGCTGGGTGTTCCCGCACCCGTCACCGGGCCCGCACCCGTCGCCGCGCCTGAACCCGTCGTAGCTACACCGCTGCCCCAGACCCTGAGCTACGCCGCGGTCACCAGCCGCTACCTGCCGCCTTCGACAGCATCCTACGAGCCTCGCGCACCGGTCGCCCATGTATCTTCACGGCCGAGCGTACGCCGCCGAAGGACCGATATCTGGCGAACGCCCGATCACCAACCGTTGTGCTACCATTGCGGCGAAGCTGGACACCTGTGTCGCCGCTGCCCCTACAGGGAACTCGGCCTTCGTGGGTTTTCTTTTGATGCCCGTCGTCCGTTGCCTGGCCAGCAGCCACGCGAAATCGCAGAATACATTTCGCGTTCCAACACAGGCCCAAGCCGCCTCCGATCGCCGTCGCCTCGCCGTTACAGCTCTCCTAGACGCCAGGAGCAACTCCAAAGTCCCCATAGGGGAAACTAGATGCAGCAGCCTCTGGAGGTGCGGCTGCTACAGTGCGAAAATTTCGAGATCCTTCACAGACCCACGACAGTTCTTCACTGCAAACTACAGTTCGTTACATACGGCCACCAGCAGAATCGACGCCGCTACGAAATTCCGCTGATCCTGAACGTAACCACGACGCCGACATTCGCCCCACCACTCCTTCAGAGCATCGAAGTCGAGACCGAACCCCACGAAGCTGTCGCCGCCCGACACAACAAACTGCCGACCTGCAGATCTCCGTTGATGGCGTAGACGTCACTGCTCTAGTCGACACTGGCGCTGATTATTCGATTCTAAGTGCACACTTCGCCAAAGCTCTCAGAAAGGTCACAACATCATGGGGTGGCCCGCAAATGCGCACAGCTGGCGGACATTTAATTATGCCCACGGGAGTGTGCACGTCGAGGATCACTGTACAAGGGCGAACGTTTCTGGCGACGTTCATCGTATTGGCTCAGTGTTCCCGTGACGTCATCCTCGGTATGGACTTTTTAACCGAAAATGGCGCCATTATCGATCTGCAGAATAAGTCCCTAAGATTTTCAGTTGAGAATGCTATCGAATCCAACAGCATGCTCCCCGCTGCACTCCACATTATTGATGACCATGTTAGTGTGCCCCCACGTTCAAGCATCATGGTTTCCGTGGGTTCCCTCCCAATGCAAGATACAGAAGGTGTCGTCGAGACAAAACAGAAACTGCTTATTGAAAGAGGCATCGCCGTTGCCAGGGCAGTTGTTTTTGTTGAAAATGGCAAAGTTCATGTTCTTCTCACGAACTTCAGCAATGAATATCAACATCTGAACAGAGGGACAACTGTCGCATATCTCGACGCCATAACTGACACTAGTTATGAATGCAATTTCACCAGCGCTTCAGCAACAGAACCCTCCGACAACACTGAACCTCTGTACGATATAAACCCGGCCTTACCGCGAAAGTATCAAGAGAAACTACGGCACCTGCTCCGTCACTACTCTAATGCATTTGCCAAGTCATCACGCGTCGGTCGAACCCACCTTGCAAAGCAACGCGTCATTACAGACGAAGCTGTTCGACCACTCCGTCAGTCGCCTTATCAAGTTTCCCCTAAAGAACGTACTGCCATCCGAGACCAAGTGAAGGAAATGCTCGATAACGATGTCATTCGCCCTTCCCGCAGCCCCTGGGCTGCACCTGTGGTACTTGTGAAGAAAAAAGATGGCACACTTCGTTTCTGCGTAGACTATCGCCGACTGAACAACGTTAGGAAAAAAGATGTTTACCCTTTGCCCAGAATAGATGACGCCTTAGATCGTCTGTGCAACACAAGATACTTCTCCTCCATGGATCTCAAGTCTGGATACTGGCAGATAGAGGTCGATGAGAGGGACCGCGAAAAGACTGCTTTCATTACACCTGACGGGCTATACAAATTCCAGGTCATGCCCTTCGGCCTTTGCTCCGCGCCCGCAACCTTTCAGAGACTCATGGACAGCGTTCTTGGAGATCTGAAGTGGACGACATGTCTTGTATACTTGGACGACGTAATTGTATTTGCCCCGAATTTCGAGGAGCACCTCCGTCGTCTAGACGCAGTACTAGATGCCATCCAAACGTCGGGCCTCACTCTGAAAGCCGAAAAATGCCATTTTGCTTATGAAGAGCTGAAGTTTTTGGGCCATGTCGTGAACGAAGCGGGAGTTCTGCCGGATCCTGAAAAAACAGTTGCCATCGCCAATTTTTCGACGCCACGGGACCAGAAAGAGGTGCGACGCTTTCTTGGGCTATGTGCATATTATCGACGTTTCGTGAAAACCTTTTCTAAAATTGCCGCCCCCCTTACACTTCTTACTAAGGCTGATATGCCGTTCACATGGGGCGACCAGCAAATGGACGCATTTCAGGAGCTTCAACGTCGCCTGCAGTCACCTCCAGTTCTAGCACATTTCGATGAAACCGCAGACACCGAACTCCACACGGATGCAAGCAATGTCGGTTTGGGCGCTGTCCTAGTACAGATACAGAACAGTGAACAACGTGTGATCGCCTACGCTAGTCGGGCTTTGTCTAGGGCTGAGACAAACTACTCAGCCACTGAAAAGGAATGCCTGGCCATCGTGTGGTCTATTTCGAAGTT
>JAJIZL010021300.1:132627-150849 GCA_023969395.1 Amblyomma maculatum
GGGCAAGCCCCATTTGGGCTTGCCCACATTTGCCCCATCGGCCCCTCGTGAGCCTCCATTGTATATCGCGCTCCCGAATGGCCGGGTATCGCTGTGATACTGATGACTGGCCGGCCCGAATGTACTTTAGCCAAAGTATTTGCATGTTTATTGAGGTTTTGAAACCTCAAACATGTGCTTAGAACTCGTTACCATGGTTAGAGCCCTTGGTTGCGCTCGGGGATTTTTAGTGTGTCAAAACCATAATCGTAGAAATTGGCGGGGTGTTTTTGTAATGTATTTTATGTCTGTATTTCGAGGTCTGTTAAAGGCTGCCTATAAATAACTAAAAACACCTATCATGACTTATTCGGCTAACGAACACGTATGGTGATCGGAGGGGTAGGAGCTCGATTCACGATGGAGATAACGTTTTTTCTTAATGAATAAACAGAAGCCTTGCGTCATGTGATTGAAAGGTTCAGTGTAAAAGTTTCTGTGCACGGATAGACGCACGGATGCACACTCATGAGCCTATAAAGGCTCAAAATTCCATAAAAAAAAAAACCTTAATATTCTCCCGCGCCGACTACTAGACTGTTCGGGCTGAAACAACGTCCACGCGGCAACTTCTGATGATCTGCGTTTTTCGGTAATGTTTTTAACGTCGCAACTTGCCAGCATTTTTCGAAATCGACGTAAACCTGCAGTCGTCTGCGGCGGAAAGTTTCATCGTGACGAGCAGTTCAACGACGGACGGACGGACGGACGGACGGACGGATGGATGGAAGGACGGATGGACGGACGGACGGATGGATGGATGGATGGATGGATGGATGGATGGATGGATGGATGGATGGATGGATGGATGGATGGATGGATGGATGGATGGATGGATGGAATATAGGAGCGTCCCCTTTGAAAAGGTGTGGTAGCAGTTGCTATCATGCTCATTTTCCCCCCTATATCTTGGTTATTATTTCAAATTGGTTAACTATACCATCATTCAATTTATTGAATTTTTCTTTCTGCATTACACATATTATGTCACTTTTCAGCTTTTAAGGCACCAATCTTCCAATAGTGTTTCGCTAGCCTCCACCGCAGATTCTTTCACCCGGCCACTGGTATCTATAAACCCTAGAGCTCCAGGAAAAGTGACTGCGCCCACAACGATTTCCGGATGGATACCATTACATTCGAGTATAATATGGTCAATTGTTTCACTGGAGTTACCACATACAGCACATGCGTCATCTTCATTGTTAAATTTCTTTTTGTAGCTGCGTGTTCTAAGGCACCCTGATCTAGCTTCAAAAAGTAGGGCACTGCCTCTTGAGTTATCAAAAAAAGCTCCCTTCTTGATCTGCCTTTTCCACTTTCGGTATAATTCCACACTCTGTTTCTTTTCCATCGAATTTATCTAATTTTTACCTTCTGTGTTTCTCACCTGTTGTTTAACGCTCTTTATTTCTTCGTTCTTTGTGACCAGCATACTTACCGGTTAGTTTCTTAGTTCTTTTCCCTCATTTTAAGTCGACGCTTTTTAGGTATATGTATTTAAATACTTTAGCTGCCCACCTTTTACTGTCCAATTTCCTCAGGCTTTCCTCATATAATATTGTCACGGTATTGGCGACAGGGGCTAGGTTAACAGAGCCGGTGCAGGTGGAATTACACGCTTTTAAGTACGTCCTGCGAGTCCGGAGCCGATTCACTTCGTCTTTTTCTCCGAGCGCCACTTCAACGTCTTTCGCTCCGAGCGCCCCATGGCATTCCTCCCTCCTTAAGCGTGGCGCTTACGGCACACGTGCACACAGGTGGACAAAAACAAACGGAAAAAAAAGTTTGCAGATGCCGTCTTTCAGTTACCGCGTAAAATACGGCTTCATGCGTAGGACATGAACTGTCTCTGAACGAGGTAGCCGACGGCCTGTCTGCTCTGGGCCATCTGGGAGCACCTCATAGTTAACGTCGCTGAGGCGCCGCACGATTTTATATGGTCCGAAGTAACGGCAAATCAGCTTTTCTGATAGGCCACGGCGTCGAACAGGAGTCCACACCCACACCTGGTCCCCGGTGTCGTAGGAAGCTTGTTTGTGGCGGAGGTTGTACCGGCGTGAATCCTTGTCGTGTTGCTGGGCGATGTGGACGCGTGCTAGTTGGCGTGCTTGCTCAGCATCTTGGGCAAAGTGCTCGGCGTCGGTAGAAAGCTCGGTATCTGTTTCGCAAAGGAGCATTGCGTCCGGCATCGTCCGAACCTCCCTGCCGTAAACTGGGCGAAACGGCGTGAAGCGTGTCGTCTCTTGGACTGCCGTATTGTACGCGAATGTCACATATGGTAGGATAGCATCCCAAGTCTTGTGCTGGGCGTCGACATACATCACCAGCATGTCCGCAATGGTCTTATTAAGCCTTTCCGTCAGCCCGTTGGTCTGCGGATGGTAAGCAGTGGTTTTGCGATGAGCCGTACCGCTGAGATGAAAACCTTCGGCCATCATTCGTGAAATAAAGGCAGTCCCTCTGTCAGTAATAATACAGGTCGGAGCACCGTGCCGCAGCATAATCTGGTGTACAAAGAAATGGGCAACATCAGATGCTGTACCACTAGGTAACGCTTTGGTCTCGGCATATCGAGTCAGATAGTCTGTGGCGATGATTATTCAACGGTTGCCACCGGAGGATCGACGGAAAGGACCGAGAAGGTCCATGCCGACTTGATCAAACGGTGCGCGTGGTGGTATTATGGGCACGAGGAGGCCTGCAGGATTTGATTGCGGAACCGTCCGACGCTGACATTGCCGACAGCTCTTGACATAGCGCTTAACAACAGTGGCAAGGTTGGGCCAGTAGAATGTCTTTCGTATTCTAGCAAGTGTGCGAGTATAGCCTTAGTGGCCAGAAGTTGGTTCATCGTGGCACGCGGAAAGGATTTCCTCTCGCAGAGCTGCGGGTACCACGAGGAGGTAGGTTCTCGACTCGGATCTAGAGCTGTGCTTATAGAGTACACCACTTCTCAGGCAGAAAGTTGAGAGGCTCCGAGAAAAGCACTTAGGTATTGTGGCTGGCTTACCTTCTAAATAATCGATTAGGGCTCGTAACTCTGGATCAGCACGCTGCTGATGAGAGATATCTGAAGCATCAACAGCTCCAAGAAAACTGCCAGAGTCCCCCGTGTGTGGTGAAGCGAGCTCGACGGGCGCACGAGAGAGCGAGTCAGCATCTTCATGCTTATGTCCGGACTTATAGACTATAGTGAGGTCAAACTCCAGTAGGCGAAGGCTCCATCGCGCCAGGCGGCCGCATGGGTCACGCAGGTTGGCAGCCAACAATGGTGGTAAGTGACCACTTTAAATGGGCGAACATAAAGGTAGGGGCGAAATTTTGCAGCAGCCCAAATAATGGCAAGGCATTCCTTCTCAGTAGTTAAATAGTTCATCTCGGCGCGGGATAAAGTACGGCTGGCATAGGCGACGACTCGTTCCACACCCTCTTGACGTTGCACGAGAACCGCCCCAAGGCCAATGTTACTGGCATCAGTTTGGATTTCTGTCTCACCGTGCTCATCGAAATGGGCTAGAATATGCGGCGATTGGAGACGGAGACGCAACTCGGTAAAAGCAGCTTCTTGCTCATGACTCCAAACAAAAGGGGTGTCTCCCCGGGTGAGCGGAGTCAGCGGTTCAGCAAGATCAGCAAAGTTATCGATAAAACGCCGGTAATAACTACACAAGCCGAGAAATCGGCGAACAGCTTTCTTGTCACGTGGAATCGGAAATTCCGCAACAGAAGTAAGCTTGTCAGGGTCGGGCTTTACGCCGGCAGCGCTTACAACATGACCGAGGAATTTAAGCTCTCGGTAGCCAAAGTGACATTTCTGTGGCTTAAGTGTCAAGTTAGCGGATCGAAGGGCTTCGAGTACTGACCGCAGGCGCTTAAGATGTTGTGCAAACGATTCTGCGAAGACCACCACGTCATCTAGGTAGACTAGGCAACATTGCCATTTAAGCCCGGCGAGGAGAGTGTTCATCATCCGCTGAAATGTGGCCGGCGCGGAACAAAGTCCGAAAGGTAGAACTTTAAATTCGTAAAGTCCGTCGGGTGTGACAAAGGCCGTCTTTTCACGATCTCGCTCATCTACCTCAGTCTCCCAGTAGCCACGTTTTAGATCGATTGACGAAAAGTACTTCGCACGCCGAAGGCGGTCGAGAGAGTCGTCAATCCGCGGCAAGGGGTAGACATCCTTATTGGTTACGGCGTTCAGTTGGCGGTAATCGACGCAAAAACGTGACTTGCCGTCTTTCTTTTTAACTAGAACGACTGGGGAGGACCATGGGCTATTTGAAGGCTGGATAGCATCATCTTCGAGCATTTGTTTAACTTTGCTTAACTTCGCGCTCAGTCGAAGAGACGCGGTAGGGGTGCTCTGTTAACCTAGCCCCAGTCGCCACTTCAACGTCTTTCGCTCCGAGCGCCCCCTGGCAATATTTTAATCTGAGCTTCCCGTACTTCGAAAGATGCCCTGCCCATATCTCCCTGTACCGCCTTATTTGTGGTTTTGCCGTGGGCACCCAGTGCTAATCATCCAACGGCTCTCTGATTTATTTCTGACTTTACGCACAAAGCCGAATTTCCGAAAGCCCGGGCACCATAGTTACTTTCCAAGTACCCCTCGAAACCTGATACGTGTTGTATCCCCAAAATGCCCTATGATTCATTATCCCGGCATTTCTTCGCCCTTTTGCCTTAAGTGATTGCTCATGCTTTTCAATGTATGCCAATTATTCGCTTACCCATACCCCAAATATTTATATTCTGCCACTTTGGGTATTTCATGGCCTTGTATTTTAGGACCCTGATCAGTTGAGCTGTTGAAAATCTACAGGCCCCACTTAACTGCGCCAAAACTGAAGCCTAGATCGTCCTCTTCGTTTCCGCAAATTTAACCAGAGTTTTCAATTCTTCCTGACTTTCTGCTAGCAGCACATTCGTCTGCTGCTGTTTCGTCTGCAAACATTAAACCAGGGAGGCGCTGCTCTACCACCGTTCCACCTAATCTATGGGAGGTTAAAACCTAAGTAATTTTCTTGTATCCTCAGTTCCATATTTATTATATAAAGCATGAAGACAGCGGTGATAGAGGGCAACCTTGTCTTAATCCTTAGCATACCTTGACAGCTTCCGTACTTCTTATCCCTTCCCATGTTATTTCTACTTTGTTATCCCGGAATATTTCCTGTAGGAACTCTGTTATCTCATAACCGATACCTTCTTCTTTTATTAAGTTCAACACGAGTTTCATGTTTAGGTGGTCGTACGCCCCGTTTATGTCCAGGAAGGCTAAATACAAAGGTCTATTTTGCACTCCAGATATTTCGATGCATTGGGTAAACACGAACAGGCTATCATCTAAGCACCTACCATTTCTAAAGCCGTTCTGAAGTTCTCCGAGTATCTTGTCATTTTCTACCCATGCTTGCCTCTTTAATTTCACCGCCTGCATGGCCAACCCGATTATAAAAGATGTTATGGTAATCGGCCTGTAGGATTTTATGTGCATCCTTTCTCCTTTCCCTTTAAAAATCAAATTCATTTTACTCAGCCACCAGCTGTCCGGAATTTGCTCATTCGTTATGACTGTTTCTAAAGCTTATAGCAACGTTTCCTTACTTCTTGGACCAAGTTCATTAATCAGCTTGATCGAAATTCCATCTATTCCTGTAGATGTTTTTTAGGAATATTTTTTTCTGCCTTTTTCCAGTTTAGGTTGGTCAGTTCTAAGCTGCTTTGTATTCCGCTATCTTGTGTTGCTTCCTGATTTTGCGGAGATTACCCTATCACCGCTCTTAAATGACTCGGCTGCAACTGATGTAACGTAGTTCACTGCGTTGTCTCCCGTTAAACAATTTCCCTCGTTATCTTGAATCCGATCCTGCTTTCTTTGATTCTTCTTCCCTAGCCAGCTTATATGGTTCCAGAATTTTCTTGCTCCGTCTCTAGAGGCATCGTGTATGTCAGCCATCCAGCGATCGGTGGACTGCTTTATTTTACTTTGGACGAGGGCCTGTACCTCAAGTTTCTTTTGTCGATATGATTTCCATTTTTGGTCTCTTTCCTTCTGAGATACCTGTGCTTTCTTTGCCTATGGGTGTTCCCTTGAAGCTGCCCGTCGTTGTTCAATGGCTTCCCTGATTTCCTTATTCCACCAGCTCCGTGATTTCCTCTTTCCATTCCACTGGTTTTCTACTTTAACTTCCTTAATGTTTCTCCTTATGAGTAGTTCTACCTGTTCATAATCCCAGTTTTCCTTGGGGCTTCTCTCTATTGCATCCTCTATGTCTGCTGCTATCTGCGCTATTTGATCGTCGTTCAATTATGCGTTTACTTTTTGTCTACGTTCCATTTCTCTTTTGATCCCCAACTACAGTCTAATACGTTTACGATCACTTCTCAGTCTACACTCCCCTTCTTCGTCTCTTTCTGTTTTTGTGACCTTGCTATAAATTTCCTGCGACATTAGACAGTAGTCAATGGTCGCCTACCTGTTGCGAAATTCCCACGTGATTTTGCCTTCACATTTTATTTCTCTATTTACTATAACTAGATCGGGTCGCTCGGTGAAATCTAGCATTAGCTTCCCGTTACAATCCGTGTATCCACCCAGATCGTCGATGTTTCCGTTCATGTCCCCCAGCAGAATAATATCTGCCCCGTCTCCAAACTGGCTTATATCGTCACTGAGACATTCAATGAGATCCTTGTTTTGTTGCCTGCATTGGTATGCTGTTTCTAAATAAACTACCCTTAGCCCTGTGCTATGCCGGCAATTGTTCCTGATACCCAGATATGTTCTTTGCAAGATGATTTTATTCTTTGCCGAATTGTTCCTTGGTGTATCAACATACCTACCCCTCCCACTTTTTTTTTTTTTCATCTCATTCTGTTGCACCCTTCCCATACGTAGTCTTCTATAAACGGCGGATCTTCTAGATCTCTGAGATGAGTCTCGGATAGAACGTACAAATCTGTTTTGTCATCCTTCAACTGATGTTCTATCTCTAGCCATTTCGCTCTTTTTCTATCTCCTTGCATGTTTATGTAGCTGATCCTAGTGTTAAATCTGTATTTTTTTACTTTTCTTTCTCGACCTCATCCTTGCCATTTTTTGGGGCTCAGCCGCCGTTATTACGCTTTCTTCTGCTTCACTTATAACTGCTCCTGCACAGGCAGCACTAGCGGACCACCTAAAAAAGTTGCAGCCCTGGCTGCCAGACGCCAGCCGACCTCTGCTCCCACCCTTCTGTTAAAATGGATGTCATCTCGCTGAAAATCCTCAGCCAAAACCTGCTCTATGCACCTCCCTGTTTACCTCAACCACTTCAAAACGCTTCTCTAGGCTTAACTTTATTATGTCCTGATTAGCTGTCACCATGTCCTTCTGAAGCTTTCCGTTCAATCCTAGCACCTCCGGTACTGTGCATACAACTATCTGCGCTTGCTGCGTTATCGCCGTGTTGTCGTCAACTCCCTTATCTGAACTTTCCCCCACTCCAGCAGCGTCACCATCTAGGACATCGTTCAGCCCCGCGGCTTCTATCACCATATTGCGCTCTGCGGAATTTTTCAACAGCCTATTTTTACCCTCTTTCATCACTGCGCTCATTGTCATTCCTGTGAAGGTTCCAACTAAAACTCGCTTATCACCCTTTACACGTTCCATGATATCTCGCTTGCACCTGCTCATGTTGGAATCCACGGCGATAAGCACCTGGGAATTCTCTCTCTACCTCCCAACTTGTTGCTCCTGCTTTCGTTTATCTGTGTTATCAGCGCTGTGTCTGTCCTATTCCCTTGTCTGGGCTTCGTGCCGTTATGCTGCACCAGTTGAAGACGTCAGACCAACTAGCCCTCCAGTTCATATAGCTCATGTCGGTTATCTGTGTCCTTCTCTCTGGAATTTCATTCTTCCTTACTTCTTCCTTTTTTCCCGACTTCTTAGTAGCTACTTCTAAATAACTATGTCGCTTCGACTCCGCCTGACCTAATTTGCTTATGCTTTCCATGCTAATGCTGTTCCAAGCCACGTGGCCCGCACTGAATGTCCGTTCTCGTTGTTTCCAAGGCGAAAGTCGGCCATTTTTTTTTTTCATTTGAGGAAGCTGTCACAGCAGTTTCTGATTTTCTGCCCTTACAAACGTACTTCATTTTCTAAATCATCCACACGAGACACTAAACTGCCCCTTTCTTGATCAAATCTATCTAGACGCGTACTCAGCACGCAACACCGACACAAAAAGTCGCTGCCTTCCGCTTCACCTACAGAGTCAAAACGTGTTTCTTTGAGATTAACCGGCGCCTCACACTGAGTACACTTTACTTCTTTTGATTGCACATCTTAAGCATGTATCAACTGAACTATTTCTGCTACGAATTCTCAGAATATACAAACTGCAAAGGAAAGACACAATACCGGCTAGCAAACACACGGTAAAATAAATTCTGCGAAAGCCAATAGCCTAGAAAAAAGAATAATTACCTAAACAAAACAGTTAAAGAATGAACGCCGAGAAAACCTAGCTGCCGGCACAAAAAACCAGACCTCTATGACAAAGATCTAAAATTTATTCTTTTGGCTGCACCTAACCTAACTAGCTGGAAACGAAATAAAGTTAATAAAAGAAAGAACTCATCATTTGACGCTTTCGGAACCTCCCGCTGTCGCCAGTCCGTTCGTTTCCGGTAGCCACATGCAATCGGAGGAGCGATGAAACGCACGTCCGTACCACACGGCTGTTACCTGTCAAGTTTTAACTGTCGACTGGACTATTAGGGCTCACATGCCAACAGCAAGGTATCCTGTGATGGTGTACGTGTTTCGATAATGTTATTAACTTAATAATGTGCATGTATTTTCCGTAATCGGCTGAAGACTGCAGTCGTCTGCAGCGGAACGTTTCGTCGTGGCGAGCAGATTAGCCAATTCGATAGGCAGCGCCACCTAGCGATATACGAGGCAATAGATATTGTCACATAGTGGTGACAAGGCCGTTGATGCCAAAAGATTACACAGGCTTGATGGTACGGAAATTAACCATTTATTGGGCTGACTTGCGCCCGAAAAACAACTCACCAACTCGGCGGCGGCGATAGCAACAAACTTGCTGGTCGATCGTCGAACAGATTGCCCGTCCCATTCGTCAACGCTCAATTTAAAGGATGCTCAGAACAATCTAGATAACGTCGCAAACTGCTAGTAGCACAACCTGGAACATTGTAGAAACATACGCGAGTGATCGGAATCTTCGAGACAGATCTCGGCGCATCGTTCGCAACAAAGAAAATGATAACGCGTCGTATCGCGACAACGAGCATGAACAAACACGGGATACAAAACTGATACGCCATCCAGAATCGCAGTGATAAGGCGGCATTCTGACGGCTGTTAAAAAACAACATATACAGGTTTGAAGGTTTCGCGGCAATATTTTGCATAGGTTGCGGCGGGCCTCTCAGCTGGCCAGATAGCGCAGCCTGTCGAATCGGCTAACCGCTCGCCACGACGAAGCGTTCCGCTGCAGACGACTGCAGACTTCTGCCGCTTACGGAAAATACATGCACACTATGAAGATAATTCACATTATCGAAACACGTATACCTTCCCAGGCTACCTTCCTGTTGGCGTGTGAGCCTTAAGAGTCCAGTACCTTGATTTTTTATTTATTTATAGATACTGCGATCTCGTACAGATCATAGCAGGGTGAGAAAACCAAAAAGAAATACAAGCATATAAACGCGCTCAAATTCATAAAATTTGCAGGCACTTTTCAAACATTAGTAAAGAACTCTGAGTTACAGTCTCGCTATTAAGTTTATTCCATTCCGTAATTGTCATCGGAAAGAAAGAATATTTAAAACAGTTATTTCGCGCGTTCACAGGGCTTATTGTTAGTGCATGCCTTTGTCTCGTATTATAACCTGAAGAGTAAGTAATATAATTGGAAGTGTTAATATTATAATGACCTTTTACGAGCTGGAAAAGAAACTTTAATCGGCAGATACGATTGCACTCAGTCACAGGAGGTAATCCACTACGCTTCACAAGCTCGCTGACAGACGCACGGCCATATGAATTAAATACAAACCTAACGACCTTATGCTGTATGCGCTAGAGTTTATGAATGTTAGTTAAGGTGAAAGGGTCCCATATAATTACGGCATATTCTAACAGTGGACGGATGAGAGAGTTGTAAGCTAATAGGCGGACACTGGGCGGAGATGACTTCAGCGTGCGCCTCAAGAAAAAATGTTTGCGCAGTGAATTAGCTACAACCGTATCTATGTGTTTTGTCCATGAAAGGTTGTTAGTAATCCATAAGCCCAAATATTTATATTCTGTTACCTCCTATAATGATGTGTTGTTAGTACCGTACACAAAATGAAGAGGAGTTTTCTTGTTTGTAAATCTCATGAAAACGGTTTTCTCACAATTAATACACATCTGCCAATCGTTGCACCACGCAATCACCTTTTCTAGATCATTATTCAAACACACCTGGTCATCAACTGAAGAAACATCTTAGTACAATATACAATCATCTGCGCAAAGCTTCACGCGGACTGAAAAGCCAGACACAATATCATTAATAAATAACAAAAATAAATGTGGTCCCAAAACGGATCCCTGGGGGACGCCGGACACAACCTGGGCACTGTTGGAAGAAGTATGGTTTAGGGTGACAAATTGACGTCTGTTTGAAAGGTAGGCTGTGATCCATGTAAGTATCTCGTCGTTTTTTATATAATAGCTTAGTTTATGAATTAGTTTCTTATGCGACACCTTGTCAAATGCTCTGCGAAAATCCATGGATATGGCATCAGTTTGTTTTCCCTGATTAATCGATTGAGCGAAATCGTGTACTGTTTCAACTAATTGTGTAATTGTAGAAAACCCACGCCTGAAACCATGTTGAACATTTCTAACTACTTTGTGCTCATCCAAGAAACCTAATATATGTTTATGAATTATGTGTTCTAAAATTTTACATGATGTGGACGTCAGGGATATAGGCCGATAATTCTCAATGTGTGCTTTTTTGCCGGTTCTGTGAAAAGGTTTAATCCTGGCTGTCCGCCAGTCATCCGGTAAAGAACCATCACGTAAAGATCTATACAATGGACAAGTATTTCGCGCACCACTCTGCATAGCGTTTCAAAAATGCGTTTGGTATCTTATCGGGGCCTGAAGATTTTTTCACGTCAAGATCCAGGATCAAATTAAAAACACCGGTCTCTGAAATGAGAACATCAGTTATGGCAGGGAGCGATACCGAAAAGTTGGGGACACAACCATTGTCTTGTGTGAATACCGATTGGAAGAATTTGTTGAACGCAGAACAAATCACCGCCTCATCACGTACACATTTGCCGTCCATAATAAATTCATTCGTGGAGGAAGACTTTGGCTTGATTTGGCGCCAGAACTTCTCAGGAGACGTTCTAATGAACGAAGGCAGGAACGTTCCGTAATATTTTTCTTTGTCGCAAATTTTTTTCTGCTTAAGTTGTTCGGAAATCTTCCACGATTGGTTTTAATGATAAGTTTCTATTTGATTTCTTTTTTAACCTTTTAAGTCTTCGCTGTAAACGTAACGTCTCCTGAGATCCATGGGTTACGGTAAACAGATTGTTTTGTAATTTTGGGAACAAAACGGTCAATACAGTCGTATACAATATTTTTAAACGACAGCCACAGGTCATTCACGCTAGCAGTGCTGTTTCTAAATGGCATACATCACACTGCATATTCCTCGACTTTGCAAAAGCTTTCCATATGTCCCCCTTTACGTCACTCATTTTACAATTACGCACCCCAGAAATTGAACCCAGCGTCATACAATGAATCGAGTGTTTCCTCATTAACCGCTCTCAATTCGTAACAGCCAATGACTTTGTATCATCTACTACTACTGTAAGATCTCATGTTCCACAAGGCTCTCTTCAGGCCCCTTCGATATTTTAATATCGAAGGGGCCTCCTCGTCGACTACACCCAGAACATGAAGCGTTTAATCCAAGCGACGATGAGCCTTATTCATCGAATGAACGTGAGCCGCCAGTGTGTTATGCCTGTGGAATGATCGGCCACATTTCGCGCTTTTGCCGCAACCGCCGTCCGTACCAGCAGTATCGCCGACAGTGGGTGAATTCCCGTATAAGGTTTCCTGCTGACAATGATGATTCATATAGAACACCTGGCCGAAATGAGTACAAAGCAACAGCTAGCCGACAAGAACGCAGAATGGCGCTAAGCCGAAGCGAATCACCGGCCTCTGACACCACCATCTCGGCGCCTACGACGCTCCCCTTCTCCCCGACGACGGTCGCCACCTCCGGGAAACTAGTGAGTGCGGCCGATGGAGGTGAGGTCGCAAATGATTCTAGCTTACCCATGGCTCTGCCCGTTTCGATGTTAAAGAACCGAATTGAAGTGTTTGTGGACGGTGTACGTGCTATGGCGTTGTTTGACACACGTGCAACCATTTCTATTATAAGTCTCGCTTTTAAAAACTGCCTTGGTCGTAAAATTATGTTTGCTTGGAATATTGCAACAACATTGTGTGGTGTTGGTGGCGAACCGCTTAACCCACTTGGAGTCTGTTCCGTGAATCTTGTTATCGCCGGCCACACATTCCGAACTGAATTCGCTGTACTTGCTCGATCAACGCATGACGTAATTCTTGGACTCGATTTCTTGGAACAATGTGGGGCCACTCTCGACTTTCGCAACGGAGACATTTATGTGAGCACTCGAATTGAATTTGCTTTGCGTGAAAATTCGTGCACGAATCCTAGCACGCTTTCGGTTTCGAACGACATAGTCATTCCAGACAAAGAGGGGGGTTTTGCTGTAATTCCCAAGCACCTGTACAAGGCTAAGGCTTTAGAAGCCATCGCATCTGTTTTTGACGAGCACAATACTTCAGTTTTGAGGAAGGCAAAGTCATCAGATAAACAGCATTGTAAAAGACTAAAACTTGACCGCCTCTTACGAGGAATCACAACTTGCAAGAAATCTTGCCTTTCAATGTAAAAACACATAAACCTGACTGGCCCTTAAGTGTAATAGTTTCTGAGGACGGCGCTTGGCAAAAGACGCTCGGCAAGTTTTTGCAGGAAAAACTAAAACTACTAACTATTGACGACCCCTTTCAGGTAAAATCCTCTGACGACGTAGTGATGTTTTTAAGTGACAACGTTAGCAGTGAATTTGCAGCCATAGATGTGAAAGATTTATATTATTCCATTCCGCAGGACGAATTGACGATATGTCTTGAAGAATGCATAGATACGTTTGGTGCGGTCGCTTTTCAAAACGACTGCGGAATGGCAATCCAAGGGTTCCTGGAATTCCTTTCAGTGTACCCAAGGTCGACATACGTCCTCTGGGAGGATAAAGTGTATCTACAAAAACGCGGGGTGTGTATTGGGTCATGTATCGCGCCATTTCTTAGTGATTTGTACCTGGCCCAAAAAGACAGGATCTCAAACATTCTCGCTGGCACAAATGTCCAAAAAGTGTTCAGGTATGCCGACGACTACATTGTGCTGTGTGAAGGCCAAGGCTCGAACAACCAGAAGCAGTATTGTGGGCTGTTGGTCAATTTTCTCAAGCGTTAAAGCCACTTGCTGTTACTCATCAGCTTCCATCTCAAGTGTCTTCGAGATTTTTAGATCTCAATCTTGAGTTTACCAGAGGGCATACTTGTTGGGCATTTGAGCCCAGGGAGGAGAAGGCGCCACTTCCGTTCCTATCGGCTCACTCAAAGCTGACAAAAAGAGCTATTGTGAACTTATGCTTGACAAATGCTTTAAAAAAATCATGCGTGCACAAAATGGAAATTAGCTTCCTACGTCAGACGGAACGTTTTGTTTGTGCTGGTTATCCTTTGCACGTGCTGGTGTCGGTTGCCAAGAAGATGAATACGCGCTTGAGATTGCCAAGGCTTGAACAACAATGTGGGCAAGAGAAAATAAAGGATAAGAGAAAGGTGGTTGCTGTGCCGTACATCCATAATGTAGCTCATAGCCTTAAAAGAATTGGACGAAAAGCTGGTGTTATTGTGGTTTTAACTGCCCCTAACAAATTAAATAGTCTCTGTAGAAAGGTAAACACTAATTCAAGTGGTAAAAAACAGGTGTGCCTGACAAGGCACAAAAACCCTTTTGTTGAATGTACTGAAGGCCTTGTGTATTCTTTACCGGTGTCCTGTAGAAAGCAGTACATTGGACAGATGGGAAGATGTTTGAATGAAAGACTATTAGAGCATAAAAGGAATTTTGAGCAGGCTTGCCAACATATAGGGGTTCACTGCAGAGACTGCCCCTCAAAAACGTGTGCTCTGGAACTCAGCAGGTGCAAAGTGTTTGCCAAGCACAAAGAACAGCTAGTCCGCAAGATTATCGAGGCAGCTGCTATAGCGAAGCTGAATGATAAGTGTATTAGCACACCGTCTATTGCATTAACAAAAAGTGAACTGGGCATGTTGTAAATAAACGCGCCTGCATGATTACAAATTCTGTTACTTTTTCCAATGCTTGAGCGATATGGTTGTGACGCACGTGGCTGTTGCACATGTATAAGAAGGCATGTTTCTTCGCAATAAATTCAGTTGTAAGTCAGCGCTTGTCTCTCGTGCGTCTCGTTGTTGTTGCGCTGTTTTTTCACTAATAGTCATTCCTGCAATGTCAGCAGAGTTTATACAAGTTGTTAGTTCAGGCTGTGCCAGTGATGCGTTCGACGCTGTAGTCGAACCACTCACTCTTAACTGCGCGAAGAAAAGTATTCTGATTCCCCGCTGCATCATCTCAGTCATGAATGGCCAGTCTTCTTTGTGGACGACTAACTGCTCTAACGAACCTGTTGTAATACCACCTGATCTAAAACTTGCCAACTTTGACGAAGACACTTTTAAATCAGTGGCCGTACTCAGCGCAGACAATTCCAGCATACCGCATGCTCAGAAGTAGATGAGAGAAAATGTCTTCCCATGATTAACAAATCCCTGCCAACAAGTTACCGTCACAGTTTAGAAGTTCTGGCGAAACATACTGCGGCTTTCGATTTCTCTCGGGACTCGCCACCACGGATTCCCATTTCCCGCACTCATCACCGAATCAATACTGGGACTGCTGATCCAATCCGTCAGAAGCCTTATCATGTATCCCCATCAGAGCGCCACACCATCGAAGAACAAGTTCGTGATATGCTGCATAAGGGCATCATTCAGGAATCGTCTAGTCCGTGGCCTGCCCCTGTGATTCTAGTCAAAAATAAAGATGGAACATGGCGATTTTGTGTTGATTATCAACGGCTGAATACTGTTACCAAGATGGATGTGTATCCCCTGCAACGTATTAACAACGCCATTGATTGCTCACATTGCGCCTCCTAATTTTCCTCAGTTGACCTGCGATCAGGCTATTGGCAGATCCCCATGCACCCGGAAGATAAAGAAAAGACGGTATTCATCATCCCAGACGGGCTGTATGAATTCAATGTGATGTCGTTTGGATTATGTAATGCTCCAGCCACGTTCTAAAGATTTATGGATACAGTTTTGCGCGGACTGAAGTGGCACATTTGTATGTGTTATGTGGACGATGTAATTATATTCGGAACTACTTTTCGTGAACACAATAGTCAATTAGGGATTGTCTTGGATATATTGAGAACTGAGAAAGCTGGTCTGGTACTCAATTCCAAGAAATGTCGTTTTGGAGAACGCCAGACTGTGGTGCTTGGACATCTCATAGACAAGGACGGAATCAAGCCTGATCCGAAAAAGATCGAAGCTGTCACTTGTTTTAAACCGCCGAAATCGTTAAAACTGCTCAGGAGTTTTTTGGGGCTTTGCTCCTATTTTCGGCGTTTTGTTCTGAAGTTTGCTGGCCTAGCATATCCCCTTACTTGTCTTCTGCAAAAAGATGTGCCTTTCAAGTGGACTGCCGATTGTGACTCCGCTTTTCTTCAGTTAAAATTCATTTTGACATCAGGACCAGTACTCCGCCACTTCTGTCCATCAGCTCCAACAGAACTTCACACTGACGCCAGCGCAGTTGGAGTAGGTGCTGCGCTCATACAGCGCCACAATGGCGATGAACATGTCATTGCATATGCAAGCCGTTCTTTGAGCAAGGCTGAGAGTAATTACACAGTAACTGAACAGGAATGCTTAGCTGTTGTATTCGGTGTGCAACGGTTTAGGTAATATCTTTATGGATGTGCATTTAAAATTGTGACGAACCATCATTAATTATGTTGGCTTGTAAACTTCGTGACCCCTGTGGACGCCTCGCGCGGTGGGCTTTGCGCCTTCAAGAATTCAATTTTACTGTGTCTTTTAAGAGTGGTCGTAAGCACGGTGATGCTGACTGCCTGTCACGGTTGCCCCTTAAAACTACTGATTGCGACAATTACGCCTTGGATGAATATATAGCTGCTATCTCTACAAGTTTCGCCGATATTGGTGAATTCAAGATTGCGCAGCGGAATGACAACGAGTTGGCGCCGCTTTTTGATACAGCAAGTTCCCGGAACCCTACGACCTCATTCTCCATTCATGACTGTGTACTATACAGGAAGAACTACTCGTCAGTAGGTGCGTGGCTTCTTCTTGTAGTTCCTACAGGTATTAGGTGTCAGGTTCTTCGGGTAATGCACGACGATGCCACAGCTGGACACTTGGGTTTCGCGAGGACATTGCACTGGACTAAGGAACGTTTTCATTGGCCGAAGATGCATCAAACTACTCAACGTTGTGGCCAGCTGCCTCCAGTGCCAGCGTTTCAAGCACCCAACCTGCTCACCGCCGGGTCATCTTCAGCCTATAATGCCACCACGAACCCCATTCGAACTGGCGGGAATTGACCTTCTAGGACCATTTCCCCGTTCCTCCAACGGAAACCGCTGGGTCATACTGTGCGTAGACTACCTTACGCGGTACTCTGAAACCTGTGAAACCGCTGCTATACCGTCAGCCACTGCTTCTGGTGTCTCGGCGTTTCTGCTACGGTCCATCAATATTCGACATGGGCCTCCTCGTGTGTTAATAAGCGATCGTGGCCGACAGTTTACGGCAGAAGTTGTAGAAGAACTTCTTCGCCTCTGCTCATCCCATTTTCGCCATTCAGCTCCTTGCCACCCACAAACAAATGGTCTTACCGAACGCACCCACCGGACGCTTAGCAATATGCTCGCAATGTATGTCGACTCCCGCCATAAAAACTGGGATGAAGTCCTTCCGTTTATAAATACGCATTTAACATTGCTAAGCACGAAACGACAGGCTACAGTCCGTTTTTTCTTCTATATGCACGACCTCCACGAAGCACGTTGGACACGTTTCTGCCTCTCTCACTCCCTGCGGAAACTTCACTTGCGCATACTCTTTCTTTGGCTGAAGAAGCTTGTCGACTCGCTATACTTCGCACTCTAGCCTCCCAGGAACGCTGCAAGCAACGCTACGACAAGCGCCATCAAGATGTTAATTATGCCCCTGGTGATTTGGTGTAGCTTTGGACGCCGTTGCGTAAGCGCGGCTTGTCCCAGAAACTGTTGCACCGCTATACTGGCCCTTTCGTTGTACTGGAACGGCTCAGCGCAGTAAACTTTGTAGTCTCTCGCCTTACCACCCAAGGACGTCGTTCTCAGAAAACTCATGTAGTCCACGTGGCCCGCATAAAGCCCTTCTATCAACGTGACATACCTTGACTCGCCCGACGGGCATCGTCTGCGAAGGGGGCAGTGTCACGCACTTCTCGCGGTCCTTATTGAAGGAAGATGAGGTTTGGCGGAATAAGCAGAAGAGAACGAGGAAGCTGGGTCTATCCGCTGTGGTATGCTAATCTCCAGCGCATACTAACATCTGTGTAAATAAACCTCGTAACAATATATTATTCACCATCCTGACTATGTCGCTCCTCTATTCCAAAGAGGACACGCTGTCGGGCTAGTGGGTTTCCATCGTTTTTTGCCTCGTGTAGCCGGACGAGGACAAAGCACGGAGGAATGCACATGAGGCCATAAAATAAGGTTGCAGTTCAGCACTTGTGTGTCCTACTTGTTCCTCCGTGATTTGTCCTAATCCGCGGCTACGCGCTGCAAAAAGCGATCATCCATCAGACTTTGCGCCGATAACTGTGATATTTATTGTGTAATAATTAAACTTCAATATATCTATACATA
>JAJIZL010021300.1:150949-168695 GCA_023969395.1 Amblyomma maculatum
GCTAGCTAACATTCGAAGTATAATTACAAACCGCGATTCCTTGTGCAGTATGTTAGGCTCATCTTCATGCGATGTCAATTGCTACTAGCTACTGAAAAATTCTGCTACTGAAAAATTCTGTATAAAATGAGTAGAGGAAATCGTATACAGGTTTACTGTATAAGATCTGAGATACAGGATTGTGGGCTATTTCAGGAAATTCCTGTACTGCCCTGGAAAGTCCGGAATGAAAGCGCGTGGAGGTCTGCTACCGGAATGGCTTGTGTGGCTGATGGCCCTCGTTTCCGGAAAGAAACGCGTCGCCAGGCTGGAAAAAGCATGGAACAATATAAAATAACACTTTTAATACCAAGTATGGAATTGAACCTCGGTCCTCTTGATCTTGAGACGGGCTCCTTAACCACTACTCCACTGCTTTTTGTTTTTTTCTTCTTTATTGCCTGACTTTTGCAAGACAAAACAAACACACACAAGACATTGATATAATAAGCGTGCCAGGGCTGGCTTTTCTAAACTTCCTTAAGATCCATCAAAGGTTCTACCTTTGGCAACCACTCAAGATTATCATCGTCAAACTTCACAATCTCGATAAACCAATGGAGACCCTCGCGGAAAAAAAAATTCTTGCAGGACGCGCATCAGGGCCACACTGGTATCCTGCCATGCGTGAAGGCCATATTCTGTGGAAGCCCATTGGCATGATTGAATGGCTAACCCCCCTTTCATTTTGCGTGGGTAAGTACCGTATTCCGTAAGGATTAATTGGTAAATCTTTGTTTAGGGCTCTTTGAAGTGCGTCCCAAAAATAAACCGCTTCCCAACAGTGAAAATAAATACATAATCTATCGTTTATGGTTGTTTACAAATTAAGCAATGTGCACCCCACGGAAGAAATAAGCCTTTTTCTTGCAAAAACACTTTTACTGGTAAAGTTCCAGTATGCAACTTAAAAAAGAAACTTTTAATCGCTGCCGGCACTTTCATTCTCTTTACCCTGTTCAGTACATTCTGCCAGGGCCTCCCCTGTATATGGCCCTATAGATGGACTCCAGAAGAACAACGTCGCACAAATCTTTGTACAACTTTTTCTTTTTCACAGTTGATAAACATTCTTTTGAAAATCTTGCAGAAAGAAATCGCACACTTTGAACAACTTCTCTAATGTAACCAAAAATACCTCCCCTGTAACATTCGGCTGGCACAACAAAATCTGGCAGTGCACGTCGAAGCCTAATTTGACAGACAGTGAACAAAAATGGATCACGAACGTCACGCAGGATAATCTGCTGACAATCTGCCGCAAAAAATGCCCTAAGCCCACGCCTCCATCCTTGACACTTCTGAATAAATTCGTGCGTCTGCATCTTTCCCATTTTGAAGCCCACGAAAAAAACCGCTAATATCCTATGCAGCTTCTGCACACTGAATCTTGCACAGTGTAAAACTTGCATTACATACCACAGCCTAGAAATGAAGATGTTGCTTACTGTGGCTCTTGCAAAAATTGATAAACCAGTTCCTTTCCACTTATCTGCCCTTTCCCGCATGTCATCTGTGCATGCTCTCCAATATGTCTAGCTATCACGATAGCATTCTAGTGGCACGCCAAGGTACTTTGGCTCAGTCGTCACCCAGGACATGTTTGCAAAATTATCAGGACCACTTTGCCATCTACCGTTCCAGAGTCCCAGGCTTGGACCAGTTTACCCTACTGCCTGTAACTTCGCTAAAGGTTTTTACAGAATCAACAACTTCGGTTATACCCTCCTGGTTATTCGTAAAAACCCCAACATCATCGGCGTACGCCAGCAGCTTCACTTCCACGGCTTGCAAACAAAAACCAGCAATATTCTCGTTGTCCAAGAGATATAAGCAAAGGGTTTCAATGTAAATGCAGAATAAAAGAGGGCTGAGGGGACAGCCCTGCCGCACAGAATGCTGCACGCTGATGGGGGCCCCCAGATTTTTATTCACGACTAATCTCGTAGTGCAATTTCGGTACGCCAGGGCCACGCCCTCACGAATACTAAAACCAACATTATATGGTCCTTTATACAAAGTAGAATTTCATGGGCAACACAGTCGAACGCCTTTTCAAGGTTAAGTTGCAGGATGGCCACACGGCCATTTATGACCCCCCCCCCCCCCCCCCTCTTCACAACATTCTAATAAACTTCTTGCTTTGTGTATATTTGTAGCAATGGACCGTTCCTTTATCCCACACGCTTGATGTGGCCCAACGATTTCCTCGATAACCGACTGCAGCCTTCGTGCTAACACCTTCATATAAATTTTGTAATCAACGTTCGTGAGCGCAATTGGCCGGTATGATGTTACTAGTAGTACCCTATCTGCTTCATCAGTTTTGGGTATGAGGACTGTGTGAGATTTGCCATAAGAAGGGGGCAGTTCGTTTACTTCGTAAACGTCGTTAAATACTACAGTCAGAACTGGCGCTATTTCGAGTTTAATTTCTTTGTAAAATGCCGCATTTAAGCCGTCTAGACCGGGTGATTTTCCCGGGTTTAAATCATTTATCGCCGGTTCGACCTCTGATTCAGTTATTGGAAGCTCTAATCTTTGTTTTCTTCATTTAGTCTGGGTAGTGCCCCGAGATACCTGTCCTTGAACGCTCTCATATCAAAGTCGTGCAATGCAAACAGTGTCTGGTAGTATTGGACGAATGCTCGCTGAATATGCTCATCGTCATCCGATAAGACGCTGCCCCATTCTTTACTTCCGATGTGATTTCTCTGTGCGTGCCCCTTTTCAATTCCTAGCACTCGTCTCGATGGTGCCTCCTCTGCAGCTGTCTCTTCCGCTGTCGCACGTACAAGCGCACCGCGATAACGCTCATGCTCTATCAGTTCGATTTTTTGTGTAATCTTCCTTATATCTTCTGTCCATTTGCCAGGCGCTGCACATTTATTTTCAAGCATTTTTTCAAGCAGGGACCTTAAGTTGCGTTCAATAAGTTTCTGTTCGTGGGCAAGCAGACTAGATCTACTAATTGTTATTATTTTAAGCTGTTCCTTACAAAGCTCCCATTTCTGCCATGTTCTCAGTGTACTATTAGGGTCTATCTTGCCTGTTTCTTTCGTCACTGCATCTCTGAAAATTTCGTCTTTGATCAACTTGTCATTTAATTTTCTCTGCCCCGTTTTTGTGATCCTATCACACATATTACTAAACAGTGGTCTGAAAATGAGACGGGAACAACATGGTAGCTACTACATTTTGGAATCACATCAAGCGAAACATATATGCGGTCAAGACGAGCGTGGCTCGCACGCTCAAAATGTGTGTGTTTTACACCGATCGCGCCGTCAAGGCGTTCCGCCACATCTTCAAGGTTCCACTCCCCCACAATTTTGGACAGTACCTCAGTACTTACGTCTCTGAATCCGCGCACATTGGTCTTATCGCGACTGCTAAGGACGCAGTTGAAGTCGCCCATAAGAATGAGGTGTTTTTGCAAACTGAGATGCTGTTCAATGCTTCAAAAAACGCTGCCCTTTCCTCTGCTTGATTTGGTGCATACAAACATACAATGCGCGTACTCTCAAACATACTCTCAGCGTTGCCGAGAGTGAAATCTACAAAAACACACCTACCCAACAAACATGAGAAATGGGCCTTCACCGCTAGACCTGGCAGCTTTTTAACAAAAAGGACGCATCCTGCAGAAGTGCCTATTGCGTGACTCACTACAGCATAAAATCTAGACGTGAAACGCCGCACCCTGCTCCCGGTCTCTTCTTCACCCTCAATTTTCGTTTCCTGCACAGCCAAGAGATCGATCTCCTCTTCCGTTAAAAGTCTGTGCACTTGGCTCTCCTTTTTCTTTCCTGCCAGACCTCTGACATTAAGTGTGGCCACCTTCAACGGGGAGGGGGGGGTCAGGAGCCATTTTCGCGAAGTGTAAGGAGGCCGAGAGCATGGTGCTTACCCCTCGCGCCTAGCGTTCTGCTAGACGTCATCCGTGACACCGGAGTCATCCGATGGGAGGGCCTCAGCCTGCTGCCGTAGGACCTTGTCGACGGCCCGCCTTTCCGAACGCCGCGGCTTGGACATTGAGTGCCGGGCCTGGGGCGTTTTTGTTGGCGGCTCTCCAACACTGCAGGCTGATGCATTGTTGACCTCGGTGTCGGTCTGGGCGTGTGGTCGCTTAGCCGGAGCTGTCACGCTGGTGTTGTGGCCGCCGGTATTAGTCTGCCGCACTTCCCATCTGGTTTGCTCGCTAGTCTTTCTACCGTCTGTCTGGAGAGGTAGTGCCGCTTCAAGTGCCCTCCCTCCGCTGGTGTCCTTGCTCACTACAGGTGTCTCCTCTGTCGTCTTCCCGAACCCCTCGGTACTTTTCGCCGCTTCTTCCGCCTCCACCCCGTCCATTAGAAGTTGCGCTGACTCGTCACTCGACCCATGACCCGTAGCCGATGCGTAAGTGCGGACGCAGTCACTGTCCAGATGGCCATAGAGTCTGCACCTTGAACGGCGGGGTACCTTGCATTCACGTCATACATGACCTGTGCCATGGCAACGCAGGCATTGCATGGGTCGTCCAGGCATTACAACCAGGACTAACTCTCCGGCAACGCGTACCTGGTGGGGCAGACCATCAACTTTGAATCCGGGCTTCAGCTTCAGGAGGACAGTTCTTGTTGTGGAACCCTTGTCGTTGACACCCTGAACCCGCCAGCGCTCACGGGTAACTTCCGTAACCTTTCCAAAGGCGGCGAAGGCGGTCCGGATGTCCTCGTCGGCCACGCCGTGAAGCATCCAGTGTCGCCTCAGCTTCACCTGCTGGTTTTAGGGATCTATAATAAGACATCAGCGTTTTTTTACTTATAGTTCCTTGACTGCATGAAGCTTCTTGGCTGCTTCGGAAGTTTTCAGCGTAACCGCCCAGACATGGTTGATTTGGTATGCCCCTAACGCGACCACGTCTGGGAGCATTCCAATCTCGATCGTCCAGGGCGTCCCGGAAATCTCCAACTCAAAAAGGCCTCGCTCGCACGTCGCCATGAAGAAACACGGTGTGTAAAACAACACGTCCGATGGGCAATGTTGGCAAAATGATATGGTAATCCTTATCTTCCCAAACTTCAAGCCTGTTTCCGCGGCAGGCAAGGACCGCTGTCGCCGCTCCGCTGGAGCCCATTCTACCTGCGTTCGCACTTGGTGGTGACCGGAAGTAGAATGCACTACTCCACTACGGCTTATGGTTTCGGTGGTTATTATTCAGAATATGTAGCTAATTTTCCTCTTTCGTACTTTGTATATTTTCCTTTGCTGTAAAATATGTGGCCGTAATTCACCGATCGCTCTTTAAAAGCGCTGAATCCTTTTCCAGGCTATCACGAGGGTCCTGTATTTTTATATTGCGTCGCTTTTGCAAGCAAACCTCACAATATTATAACTTACTAGTGCTGATGTGTTTTTCATCGTCTACAAACGCTTGTAAGTTTTCCTACATACACAGATATCAGGTATACTAATACTTTTAATACTGGGCGTTTTAGCTTCACGTGCTACCAGCGGAGCCGCGACGTCAATGAATACACTTCCGACTGAGCGGTCTCAATATGTAAACATTCGAGAACGCGTTGCCCGGTGTGCGGCTATCTGCGCATCTTTCGATGGTCAGCGATGTTTGTTTATTTTTTCTCGCAGTTTTTGTCATCGCTAGCGAAACGATACGTTCGTGCTTCCAATTTCGCGTTGAAGGCGGCAGATCTTCAGCAGCAGATATGAAGACGCACCGCAAGATCTTACGAGCTGCAGCGACTGTTGTACGCCCAAAAGCGGCGCGACGCGCGTATATGCTTCCTAGCACACACTTCAACGGCTTCGTATTTTCGAGGAATTTGCGAAACTAAGCGTGCTCTTTATATACAGAATAGTTGTATGATATGTGGGGTATCATGCTTATTTAGTGCGCTGGCGTGTCCGGCATGGCCATTCTGGTTGAGCTTCATAGATCGGCCCGGCTTCTGTTCAGAAGCGGGAATACTCTGTCCGGCATCAGTTCCAGAAATGACCCGTTCGTCCGGTTTCTGGTTAACTGATACAGGTTGAACCGAAATGAAACCGCGCGGAGCTTTCATTTCGGAAATTCCTGTATGGTCCGTGGTACTTGTTTCAGAAAAAAAAAAAACTGGATGCCAGGCTGGAAAAAGCATGCAGAGCTATAAAATAACGCGACTGCATTTGAAACAGAAAAAAAGAAAAAGAAAAGAAAATTTTTTACATGCGATTCAAACTTCGGTCTTTTCAGCCAGCAACCGCGCACTTTAATCACTACACACCGGCAAATACGGTAGCAGTGGTTATATTTCTGCTTATGTAGTAGACTTTGCTCTTTCGTAATTTGTATTTTTGCAGGGTTTAGAATTCTGGTCGTAATTGAACGATCGCCCTTTAAAGGGCCACTGTCCAGGGAAGGCCCTTTTAAGAAAAGGAGCCCAGTGTTTCGATCAGGTACCGGAGATAGTCTGTGCAAAATTCTACAGCGACACGCGCGCCGAAAAGCATCGAAAATACAATTCAAAGCTCCCGCATGCTATCCTTTGAGAAGCCAGCTTCACCGCTTCCTGCGCTGGCCCAATGGGCCCCGATAATAACGTACGTACCGGGAACGACGTCCATTGGTCCGTCTCGCTGACTGACGGGAGAAGGATGGGTGTCTACCGCTCGCAGCGCGCTTTTCCCTCGCCACGGCCAGACTGAATCCAGCGGCGCGCGCTCCCTCGACCGTTTTTTTTTTTTCGCGGAGAGCCACGCCCCACCTCCCGCCAAAGGCGGAGGAGGAAGGGGAATTTGTATTGCGGAGGCTAGACGACCTCGGGTAGGAGAGTGAAAAACCTTTGCGAGGGAACGGAAGGAGAGAGGCAGGATAGAATCGGGTGATTGCGGTGGCTGTAACTGCGTTATTAGTTACTCTTTTCAAAAACATTTTGCGGCCTTGCGTTCCAGGGGCGAAGTCTCACAGTCACCGGGGAAGAAAATATTTTCGACCGGAGGGTGGACAGTGGGCCTTTAAACACGCTGAATCTTTTTCCTGGCTATCACGAAGGATTATCCGTGTCCCGCATCTTTACAATGTATCGCTTTCTTGCAGACAAACCTCAGAATGTCACAAATTACTAGTGCTGATGTATTTTGTCATCGTCTTCGAACGCATGCAATGTTTGCTATATATAGATATATGCGGTGCATCAACACTTGTAATACTGCTTGTTTTAGCTTCACGTGCTGCTAGCGGAGCCGCGACGGCAATGAATTTACTTCCGACCAAGTGTTTTGCATACGTAAACGCTCGAGGAAGCGACTCCCGATGTCCGGCTGACCTGTGCATATTTCGATGGTCAGCGATGTGTTTCATTTATTCTCGAGCGTATTTTATCCTCGTTAACGAAACGCTACGTTCTTGTTTGCACTTTCGCGTTGGAGTTGGCAGATCTTCAGTCGCAGATATGAAGATCCATCGCAAGATCGTAAAAGCTGCAGCGACTGTTGCACACGCAAAAGCAAAACACGATGCGTTTATGTACTTGCTAGCGCACACATCCACGGCTTCATATCTCTAGGTATTTGCGAAGCAACGCGTACTACGCGTATACAGAAAAATTGTAACGTATAATATGCATGGTTTCATGCTTATTTAGAGCGAAGGCATGTTCCGACATGGTCATCCTGGTTGAGCTTCACGATCCGTCCGATTTGTGTTCAGAAGCGGAAATACTCTCTCCCGTATCAATTTCATTCATAACGGGTTTGTCCGGTTTCTGTTAAACCGGACATGACCTGTCCTGTATATGAGCTAAATTTAGGACTGGTCCGCCCTGTTTCATATCCATACCGGATTGGTATGTCATGTATGAGATGCATACTGGAAATGGTCTGCTCTGTATTAAATCTATACCGGACCGGACCGTCCGGATTGAGATTTATATCGGCCATGACCTGTCCGATATAAACCCGTTTAGGCTTCTTAAAGGACTGGTCACAACGTTATGAAATTTATACGGGATAATACAGGACCGGTTCGAACCCGTTTGTCGCGATACTAGATTTTTCACTACATTTCTTAACACATTAATTCATGATGTCGAAATCCTTCCTTTCCTTTCAGATTTTGACATATTCCAGAAAAAGAGGCCTGATAATTCTCGGGACGGGGTGTACCTATCTCTATTAACAAGTCTAAATTATTCACTTATCAACATCTCATCACAACTGGAAATGATCTGGCTTCGCTGCATTTAACACGCCCGCACACTCTCATAGGTATTTGCTATCGGCCTCCTAACGCTGACAGTTTTCACGCCTCTACTTCATAAAACCTTAACAACATTAACGCAAACGTATCCAAACAGTCCTGTCCTTCTGTTTGATGACTAATTTTCCTTCCATAAATTGGTCTAACCAGGTCTCCTCGTTATCTGAAAGCAACGCTGCAAGCGATTTCTTGAACACGTGTACAACATTTTGCTCAACGCAGACGTGTTACTGGTAACTCGTCCGACATTCTAGATCTTTTATTAACAACTCATCCGGATAACTTTACTCCTATGACCCTGCTCCATGTTTTGAGCGCTCATTTAGCAGTACACACTTCCTTTCATTGCAACATGCAAAAGAAACAAAAAAAAGAAAATTAAACTTACTTTTTATAATTTTATGGTAGAGGGGACTATGCTAGCATGAACAGAGAATTATCAGACTATTTTGTCCCCTTCGCTGCTAATTTTCCACTGAATTCTGTCGAGACAAACTGGCTACTTTTCGAAGCAGAAATGCATCGGGTTATGCCCATCTACATTCCCGAGATTACAATAGCAGAAAAAGTAACGTGCCCATGATGTACCGCATCCCTCAAACGTCTAAGTAACAAGAAAAAGCACTTCTTTCATTTATCTAAACGATCTAGCTCCCTAAACGCATGGCAGAATTATTGCGCAGTCTTGAAAGAATACGAGAAGTCAACTGCTCAAGGTTAACGCCAGAATTTTTCTACCACTTTGCCCTCTATGCTGAAAAATAACCCAAAACGCTTTTGGAAGACCATTAACCTAATCAAATAAATAGAATCTCACTTCTTAACAACTCCGAACTTCCTATACCTGAGAACGAAGTAGTAGATATTCTGAAGAGAAGATTTCGTTCAGTCTGCACTAATGAACCGCGTGACACCTTTCCCGATGCACCATTCCTTACGCACCCACTCATGCAAAACGTCACATTTCATGCCATGGGCATTGTTAAAGTCATAGAGTCTTTGAAGAGCTCGTCATCCATTGGTATGACGATATAACGCCAAAGTTTTGAAAAATAGCAAACATCTTTGTTTTTTTTTACTAATTTTTCAGGGTTTAATCGAAACCGGTTCAATCCCACTTGACTGGCAGGTGGGCAAGGTCATCCCAGTCTTCAGGAAAGAAAGCCGTTCATCACTTAGTAGCTACCGCCAAATTTCAATAACATGCGTCTCTTGTAAAATAATGGAACATATTTTATGTTCCCAGATTGCTATATTTTTAACATCCGTATATTTCTTTAATCCTAATCATGATGATTTCCGCAAAATCCATTCTGGTGACACTAAGCTGGCTCTTTTCCTGCACGACCTACATTTAAACCTGGACAGCAGTAATTTAAAAGGTTCTCTATTGTCGTCTTTTGTTAAAGTTATGTCTTAACATTCATTCATGCGTTCTGAGCTGGATTCGAGGATATTTGGCTAACCGTGTATGCTAACTCACACTCTTCCTCCTTAACACCAGTGCTAATTCAGGCTTACCGCAAGATACCGTGCTTGGGTTTCTTCTTTTTTTATTATACGCTAATGACCTGCCTAATAATATTGCTTCCCACATCCGCCTCTTCGCTGACCACTGCGTTGTTTACCGAGCAATAACAAGTTCTGCGGACTCTCTCGCGTTACAAATGGATCTTTCTCGCATAGAGGACTGGTGTAACACTTGGCTCATGTCTTTAAATGTCTCTAAAACTGTCCACTTGCCCATTCATTGCCATCGTAACTACATTGCTTCCGATTACAGCATCAATAACATCCAGATGGCATAAACTGAATCAGTGAAATAATACCTCGGTGTTCATATTTCATGTGACCTAATTGGATACAACATACTACCCAGATAATACATTCTGCTATTCACGCTCTAGGTTATATAAGACGTAGTATTTCCATCGCTTCCAACCCAATTAAACAACTTGGTTTCCAAACGTTTGCGCGTCCTTAACTAGAGTATGCTAATGCTATTTTTGACCCATACCACAATAGCATTGCTAATGCCTCGAATCACTTCAGAACAGAGCAACACTATTTATTTTGTCAAATTCTTCTTATTAGTCAAGTATCTCAACAATAAAAGCACAATTAAACTAACCCTCTCTAGCCTCACGGCGTAGAATAGCGCGTCTTAACCATTTTTATAATGTTTTTTTCATTCTTTGCCGTTTTATAACCCGTACACAAAGAGAACCCACCGAATCTCCCGCTCCAGCCACAATAAGGCATTGTATCCCCCACAGGCTTCACTACTACTTTTCAGCAGTCATTTTTTCTGCGCACAATACAGGACTAGAATGGCCTGTCCACCAAAGCGGCTACAATTATCGAGCTCAAAGTATTCAAGCGGCTCATCGAAAACATCTCATTTTGATCATCGATGCCAAAATTTTCAAGCGGCTCATCGTAAACATCTCATTATGATTTTTGTTATACTTATTTGTCCTGTAAAGCCCACTCCATCATATAATGTCTCACGGAGACCCTTGAGGAATAAATAAATAATTACATAAATAAATATAACTTTACCCGGCAGTTTGATCTTGATGCTATAAATAATTGGTGTAACAATTGGTTTATGACAATAAATGCTAGTAAATGTAAAAGTATGACAATCGCTCGTTGTACTAACACTCCTCTATCCTTCGGCTACACAGTTAACAATGTGTCTCTTGAAAATGTCACTTGCTACAAATATTTTGGAGTGTACATAACCAAACAAATAACTTCTCATGGCATGTTCATGTAAAATATTGTTACGGTGAAATAGAAAAGGGGTGTTTATTTTCAGTGATATGGCAGTGGGATAAGGTGAAGCCTACTAGCCCCCAGGCGCCAACGCTTTCTCCTCTTCTCCCAGACCAGCACAATTCTTCCTCGTCGTCAGTGGCGTGACATTTCCCCCTACTCAGCCTAAGCCTTCTGGGCGTGTTCGTGAGTCGTGCGAGACTGACATGGCTTCAAGCGGGCAACTTGACAAAGTTCGGTTTTGGCAGACCACGACCCGATGCTGTCAGGCGGGCTATTGCATAAGTTAAATCGCTGATGCGTTTCACAACCACATATGGGCCGTCATAGTGGGTCAAGAGTTTTTGATGTAGGCCACGGCGCCGAATTGGACGCCACAGCCAGATTAAATAACCTACAGAGTACGTGATCCACCGGTGACTGGCATCGTATCGCACTTTAGAACGTTCTTGTGAAGCACCAGACCGTAATCGGGCGATTCTCTGAGCTTCTTCGGCGAGACAGAGGTTCTCAGCCAGGCAAGGGTCTTCACGGCTTGTGAAGGGCAGGATAGTATCCAGGGAGTAGCGTGGCGGTCTGGCATAGAGCAGGAAAAATGGACTGTACCCAGTCATCTCATGCGTGGCGGTATTAAACGCATACGTGATGAAGGGTAGTATGGTGTCCCAGTTCTTGTGCCCTGCGTCCACATACATGGCTAGCATGTTGATAAGCGTTCTGTTGACGCGCTCAGTCAAGCCATTTGTCTGGGGATGGTATGGCGTCGAGTGTCGGAAAGTTACGGCGCATAAACGCATGAGCTCTTCAACAACATCAGCAGTGAATTGTCGGCCCCGATCAGTGATGACAATTCGTGGCGGCCCGTGTCGTAAGATGACTGAGTGCAGCAAGAAAAGCGACACCTGATGCGCCGTAGCAGATGTAAGAGCGGCGGTTTCACAGTAACGTGTGAGATATAGTCCACGCAGATTACAATCCAGCGATTTCCATTCACGGACTTCGGAAACGGACCTACGCGGTCAATGCCTACTTGATCAAACGGAGCTGTCGGGGTCTTCACAGGGTGCAGCAAGCCAGATGGAGTTGCATTTGGAAGTTTGTGGCGTTGACATTGCTTGCAACTGGCAACGTATTGTTCAATCGTCGAGCGCATTCTGGGCCAGTAAAATCTTTCTTGAGCACGGTGGACTGTTCGAAGCGATCCTAAATGCCCAGAAGCTGTATCATCATGAGTAACACGCAATACGTCCGTGCACAGCGTTTTGGGAACTACGAGTAGGTATCGCTGGCCGACAGGCGAATAACTCTCTCTCCATAGGAGGCCATCACGCACACAAAAACGGCTTGTAGGTACGCTGGCTTGGGCGGCGGCAAAGAAAGGCTGCAGAGTGGTATCATTTTGCTGTTCCGTTTTGAACACATTCGTGTCGGGGAACGCTGGCTCGAGGGTCGATGTATTTTTGTCGAAATCGTCGCTGTCAGGTCCAGTCGTGGCCATTGGCATCCTAGAAAGACAATCTGCGTCTGCATGACGCCTCCCGCTTTTGTACACCACGGCAAAGTCATATTCCTGCAACCGGAGGGCCCAGTGTGCGAGGCGACCACATGGGTCTCGAAGGTTCCGCAACCAACAGAGTGAATGATGGTCAGTTACGATAGTAAACGAACGTCCGTACAAATATGAACGGAAACGCTGCACAGCGAAAACTACAGCTAGGCATTCCTGTTCAGTGACTGTGTAGTTTCGCTCGGCTTGCTCAGGGTACGACTTGCGTACGCGATAACATGTTCTCGTTCATCGTGCCGTTGGACAAGGACTGCTCCGAGACCGATTCCACTAGCGTCCGTGTGAAAGTCTGTCACTGCAACAGGATCGAAGTGACGTAGGATGGGTTTCGATAATAAAAGAAACTTCAGTTGACGAAATGACGCGTCGCAGTCTGGTGTCCAGTCAAAAGTGGAGTTTTGTTGAGAAGGCGCGTCAATGGGTAAGCGACGTAAGCAAAGTGATGTATAAAGCGTCTAAAATAAAAACACAACCCTAGAAAACTGCGGCACTCCTTCACTGTCGACGGGGGTTTGAAAGACTCAACAGCAGCAGTTTTCTGGGGATCCGGCATTACACCATCATCATTAGCAAGGTGTCCTAGCACCAGCACTTGGCGCTCTCCAAAGCGGCACTTTTTCGAGTTTAGGATTAGGGCGGCGTTGTGGAGATAATTGAAGGCGCGTACTAGACGGTCATTGTGTTCTTGGAAGGATTTCTCAAATATGACGACATCGTCCAGATAGCAAAGACAAATGTCCCATTTTAAGCCGCGCAAAACTGTGTCCATATAGCATTCAAATGTGGCTGGCGCATTACACAGCCCGAATGGCATAACATTAAACTCATAAAGGCCATCTGGCGTTTTGAAGGCTGTTTTTTTTTCTTATCCGCAGGGTCCATTGGAATTTGCCAGTAGTCAGATCTGAGATCAAGACAAGAAAAATAGGACGCACCAGAGAGGCAGTCGAGGGCATCGTCTATGCGAGGAAGAGGATAGACATCCTTTTTCATAACAGAATTTAGACGCTGATAATCGACGCAGAATCGCCACGAATCGTCTTTCTTGCGTACAAGAATAACAGGGGCAGCCCAGGGGCTAGATGTCTCCTGTATCACCTTCTTCCGTGGCATGTCCTTCACTTGCTCATGAATGACTTTGCGCGCAGATGTGGACACGCGATATGGCTTTTGACGAATGGGACGAGCCGAACCAGTGTCGATGGTATGATGGGTCCGACGAGCAGGGCGAGAGGTCGGTTCATCTGTTTGAGAAAAGTCAAACATAGGCGAAAAGGGTAGAAGAATATCCACAAGAGTACGGCGTTGAGGTGAGCTGAGATCGGCGCTGATCATACGGAAGATCGAAGTTTCATCATCAGGCAGAGGCACGGTGGCACTCGTAGCATTTGTGACCAAAGCAATGACGTGGGGCGCGTCGGGTCCACAGGAGGCAAGCTTCAATCCCGTTGGTAAAACTGCGGGCTCGGACGATGGATTGATTGTCCATAACGAGGCACTACCGTGATGCACGGAGATCATACACTGAGGGATAATAACATTTTTCTTCAGGCATGCTGAGTGCACTGTGTGCACCACGGCCTGAAATGAAACCTGGTCAAGAAGTGGAGCGGACAAGGGGACGAACATGGCAGACAAAGGTGGGACTACTGTGTCTTCGGTAATACTAAAAACTGTGTCTTCATTACGGCCACTTTCAAAAGGAGTCGGCAGATGCGAGCCGTCAAAATGAACCTCTTGACTTCGGCAGTCCACTGTAGCGCCACAAAACTTCAAGAAGTCCGTTCCTAAAATGATGTCATGCGTAGAGTGGGGTAAGACTACGAATTCGGCTTGAAAAATTGCACCACCCACAGACACTTGCGTACTACGCACACCCAGTGGCCGCAACGCCTCTCCACTCACACCACAAAACGTTGAAGCACGGCCATATTCAAACATCACTTTGCGTCCCAACAAGCGCCTAAACTGATTACTCATCACACACAGTCGCACCCGTATCCACCAAAGCTAATGTAATGACACCATCAATGAACACACAAATTTTTTTTTTCAGCATTATAGTTGGAGGGATGTTGGCACACAGCACATTTCCAGCGGCCTCACCCCCATTGGTCGCGCTGGTTAGTTTTCCTGCTGAGACGACATGGTGAGCCGCCGCGGTGATGGAGAACGACGCGCACGGAACACGGGTGGAGGAGTAACACTTCTATCAGATGCAGGGGAGTGGTCGCGAAGATTCTGGTTATGGATGTTGCGGTAATACCCACGCTGAGTATTGGATTGCTGAAAAACGGGAATGTTTTGCCGATTGTTAGGTACTGTTGGAGCCGTCGGACCGTTATAGCAAGGTGGGAACCTACTGCGGCAGTACCTGGCGATGTGACCTTCGACGCCGCCGCGGTAGCATATCGGCGGGGAAGGTATAAAATGCTGTTGGGAATAAGAGCAAGGAACAGCTGCGTGCGTCGTAGGTCTGGCTGAATGCTCATACTGCTCAGGAATCCTGGTAGACCGAATGGAAGATCTATGTGCATTTGAGGCGACGTCATACCTTGGGGCGTCAGGCATCGGCGCATTCCGGTTGGCGAAATGTATAGGAGGATAGTCAATAGAAGCCGCAACTTCAGGAGCTTGTGGGAAAGGCTGCACTGTAATCGCTTGTGGTGGTGAAGCCGGCCGTCTAGATACCCTCTGGACCTCAGCTGGGATACCTCAGCAGATTCGTGCAGGGGAAGTGGGTTGAGCCGCAGCAGTTCTTCCCGCACGATTTGCCGGATCGTTGACGGAATATCTAGTTGGGCATGGTGATCAAGGCTGGCCACGGTCGGCACGTTGGCCAGCCGCCCAAATGTTGGCGCAATACGACGGGTTTTGAGAGCTTGAAAAGCGCTGATGTGTTTAATAACATCGGAGACGGTTTCAAGGGTGTCTTTGGCAATTAAAATTTGTATACGTCAGCCGCGATGCCCTTCAAAATGTGGCCGACTCTGTCTTCTTCGGGCATGTTGGAATTCACACATTTGCACAATCTGAGGATCTATTCTGCATAAGTGGTACAAGGTCATCTGGCAATTGAGCTCTTTGAGCAAGGGTCTGCTTAGCCCGCTTTTTGCTCGGTACAGAGTCACCAAAACGCTGTTTTATCTCGGCGGCAAACCGTTCCCAAGTTGTCAAATTGTCCTCGTTATTCTCGAACCAGGTCATAGCATAGCCATGTGAGTTAGAAAGAAAACTACATTTGTGAGCATGGTGATAGGGTTCTACCGGTTGTACCGACTAACTCGTTCATAATGAAGTCACCACTTCCCAACGTCCTCACCTTCCTCTCCTGCAAACAGTCGTGGTTCCCGGTAAGGCTGGCAGGGAACAGAGCTGGAGGGGGCAGGCCTTTCACCAGCCTGACTTGCAGCGTCGCGGCTGGCGCAGTTAGATTCGGTGTGGTCCATGATTGTTGGAAGCGGTGGCAGTCCAGCAAGGCGGCGACTACGTCGAAACTCAAGTTGGTCTTGCTGCGCCGTACTTGGGGATCGAACGGAGCACCTTCCACCAAGTTGTTACGATCAAATACCAAAGGGGTGTTTATTTACAGCGACATGGCAGTGGGATAAGGTGAAGCCTACTAGCCCCCAGGCACCAACGCCTCTCCTCTTCTTCTCCCAGACCAGCACAATTCTTCCTTGTCGTCAGTGGCGTGAGAATATATTACTAACAATGGCAATCGTACTTTAGGTTACCTACGTAGAAACTTCTCTCAAGCCCCAAAACATCTCAATCTATCCTTGTATCACACCCTAATTCAACCCAAACTAGAAGATGGCTCCGCATTATGGAATTCATCTGTTTGACGATATCGAAGTGGTTGAAAATCAATGAGTGCGTTTTATTCTCTTTAATTGTGCCCCTGTTGCGAGTGTTCCGTTAATGAAGTCACAACTAGGCCTTCCAAATTTGAACGTCCGAAGTTCCGCCATTTGTGCCTATGTTGAAAAATTTATTTCACTAACACTTACTAAAACGCGAATTCTTTCATAACCTACATACTTGTCAGCACGCGTCGATCACACATTCCGTTTTATTCTTCCTTACCAAGAACTGAAAGATAATGTAAGAGAACCTGCCAATTTTGAAGAAAACCTGCATCCTTGCATCGCATACATCGAAGATCCCACGGCGTTCAATGATGCCATAAAGAAGGTACCTTCCTGTATAGCCCGCCAAATATTTTTGATGTGTGTGTGTTTTTTTTTTGTTTTTTTTTTCAAAAATGGACGAAGCGCTAACAACACATTCATATGAAAGAAGACACAGACAAGCGGACGGAGTAGACGCTCTGTCCAGAACAGTTCCGAAGAGAGCCCCAGGCAGCCGATCTAAGATCAACACCGTCGTCACTTTTTTCAAGTAAAGCGGTCTGCGGCTAATGCAAGCCGATAAGGAAGGAGGCTTCGTAGTGGTCCCGCCAGGAATCTACAAAGAAACGACCTGCCGTGCTGTTGAAAAGAATTTCGCTCCAACAAATCTTAAGCCAGCAAAAGTAAAGTCTCGGGCAGTCTCCCTCTGTACAAACCTAGAACTGGATACTATAGCGAATGCTATAAGCAAGTGGAAGGAAAATACGCTAAGCATCTTTTTTACGGCCAAGACTCATAAAGACGAAGTTCCGTTTCGTTGCATTGTTAGTGAGCGCGAGTCTTGGCAACGACATGTAAGCTAATTTCGCTTAAAACACCTGAACTCACTGCTACTAAAACTCCAGTGATGTAATAGGTCTCTTACAGTCCTGTGGAACTGTAAGCAATTTTTTCTCAGTAAATTTTGAAAATCTTTTTTATTCTATTTGACAAAAAGAACTGTTTATAGCGGTTAAGTCCTGTATTGAAAACAAAGGTGTTGTGCGTTTCCAGAATGCAGCCTGCATGTCAATAGATCGGTTCTTTTACTTGTTAGAATTCTATCTTAGCGCCACATTGCTCCATTTTGAGGATCACGTTTACATACAAAAAAGGGGTACTTGAATAGGTTCTTGTGTTGCTCCTGTTTTAAGTAACATTTTTCTCTCAGCCATTGACACAGATAGGTTTTATGCGCACAAAAAGACGACACAAAAGACAAGGGAG
>JAJIZL010021300.1:169095-185701 GCA_023969395.1 Amblyomma maculatum
CTCCCTTGTCTTTTGTGTCGTCTTTTTGTGCGCATAAAACCTATCTGAGTATGAACCAACTAGCCCCACAACGCATATTACTAGCATTGACACAGTTCTTGACAGTAATTTTGGCAAAAGGAAAATTCTGAAGGTATTTAGGTATGTAGATGACTTTCTAATAGTGTTAAACAGACGGGACTCATCGACTTACCAAGGCACTATAAACGAAATTCTAGAAAGGTTTAGAGTGTAGCCATGGCTTGGAGTACACCTTTGAACTTCTAGGCAGCAATAAGCTACAGTTTTTGGATCTAGAACTCTCCTTTGCACAAGGAGCAGTTTGCTGGATGTACCACCCCCGAGCACCAAAAATCGCTTTTATCTTACGAATCGGCCCATTCCAAAACAGTAAAAAGAGCCATAGCCACATCAGTCTTCGAATCCTCTTTAAAGAAATCGTGTGAACATTGCATGCAAATTGGCTTTAAACTTCATATTGAAATGCTACATAAGGCAGCCTTCCCACAGAACGTTAAATCTGCTGTAGTTGAGCCCTTGATTAAAAAAGTGAAAGGTACGAGAGGTAGAGGCACTCAAGAGGATTCTGGAAGGGTTAAACCTGTAGTTGTGCCTTATTGTCATCGCACGGCACACAACTTAAAGAAGGCCGCAAATAAATTCAAAGTCCCCGTACTATTTTCTGCTTCTTGCAAGCTGGCTTCCCTGTGCCCTCGGATTAATAGCCCGAGACCAGTAAAACAAACATGTGGAACACGCCATGCCCAACCATATGTCGGGGTCAAGGAAGGCGTTGTATACCAGATCCCACTCACTTGCGGTAGGGTATACTTCGGCCAGACTGAAAAATGTTTGAATGAGCGTTTGAGAGAGCACGAGCGATCGCTTGAGAAAGGCACTAGATGTAATCTGCCGGTTCATTGCAAGAAGTGCAAATGCGTGCCTATCATAAAAGAAACTTCCGTACTGGATAAAAGTCGAGAAAATGTAGCTCGTGAGCTAAAAGAAGCCTTCTTCATAAAAAGGAAAGGTCTAGATTGCGTTAGCGAACCGTCCAAAGTGCTGTATCAGAGTGAGTTCTCTTTTTTTTCTAAAAAATTCAACCCCGCCCTTTTGGGCGGAGTTGAATTTCCGCGCATGAATTTAGAATCGCAATATGATACGCATGCCTGATAAGTTGAATAACTAATAGCTTTATTACTAGAGCGCTTGAAGTATTTTCCTTTTAGTCGTTTGTTTGAAAAGATTTTTTTTTGTGACTGTCAATTTTTTTAACAATTTTTATGATTGTCTTCATGTTTCATCTGGCCCTATACACCACGTGCCATAGATCAGTTTCTTGTTTCCGAACCATAGATCGTAACTGTTCTTTATCACTTTTATGCCTGTTGTCTTTTGTCGGTTTTATGGTCCTTTCACCTTTTGACCTTTGCTGCCTTTGATTAGCGACGCCACAGTATGCCTGTATAATGCGTGTTTCCCTTCAATAAAAGATCAGTTGTCAGTGAGCGCTTGTCCGTGTCTTCTTTCATGTGAATGTGTCGTTAGCGCTTCGTCCATTTTTGAAAATTGCTGCACCAACTGGCCCAACAAAAAGTCCTTCTTGAATATTCTTGATGTACTTTTTTTGTTTCGTTCCATTTTTGAATCACATTCATATTAGTTCGTGTTCTGTTGCTAATTCTGTTTGTTAATCCAATGTATTAAAGTTGAAAGTTGGGTGAGTTGAATCTTATTCATATTGTTACATTAGGCGGTACATGTACTAATATGTGCATAAGGAAGGAAGAAGAAGAAGCTCGGGAGTTTTGGAGAAGACTACGTTCGAGCAGTGTCGGCTGGTGCCTGCAGCAAACGCCTGTTGTTTGAAAGCCCTGTATTCCGTGATGCTCTCTGCAATCCAAAGCGGTAAGGACGCTTTCGATCTTCCTAGCCGCAGCTCCTCGAATTTCCGCGCCAGAAACCTGGATTTGCGCTGTGGATGCAATCTCCCCGAGCTCACCCCACCGACTGCCACAGTAAGCGTGGAATCCAAGGACGCATCCCCCGCTACGGGAACTCCAGCTGTCCCCGTGGTCTTAACCAAAATCCGCCATCCGCCTATTTTAACGGCGAAGACGAGAAGGATGTTGAAGATTGGCTTGATGAATACGAAAGGTGCTGCAAGAATAACCGCTGGGATGCTAGCATAATGCTTGCAAACATCACCGTCTATCTAGCGGGAACGGCGAAGACCTGGTTTACCAACCACGAACAGGAGATGCCTGCTTGGGACATCTGCAAACAAAAGCTTCAGGACTTGTTCGGCAAGCTAGTTGGGCGAGCTCTAGCAGCCAAAAAAGACCTGGCTACTTGCGCTCAATCGTCAACCGAAACATACTTCCTCGCCCTGTGTCGAAAGGTGAACACCTCCATGACCGAAGATGATAAAGTGAGCCATATGCTTAAGGGTATCGCCGATGATGCATTCAATATACTTCTTTGCAAAGACGGCTCTACGATGGACTCTCCTACAAGTGTGTCGCCGTTTCGTACAAGCGAAGCAGCGCCTCATCGGCCATCGGTTTGAGCACCTTCCCATCATGATGACTACATCCTCATGTGGCGATCTGCCACTTTGCAGCAGCCTGCAAGTCACAATAACCTCCCTACCATCGTCCGCAGGAAAATTGATGCCTTGACTCTTGTTGCACTTACATCACCTCCTGCAAAGACAACAATAGCTATGATACAGGCTATTGTCAACCAAGAATTCACGAATGTGGGCTTCGTTTCCAATCTTATCACGCCACCCCCTGCCCCACAGCCAATACCAGTGGTCGCTGCTGCTACCACAAACCCGCGCTACACATCGCGCGACCCTGCCCGCAATCCTGAGGAGTGTCCCACATCTGACGATAGGCCTATTTGCTTCGTCTGCTACAGATTGGCCACACGTGCCGCTATTGCCGCAGCCGCCCGGCTCCCCCCTCTCGCCCCTATCACAGCCCTGTCCGCCACGACTGTTTTGCACCACGGTGCGTTTCTATCACCCCAGCACAGCTTCGCACCGAGAGCAGTGAGTAAGCCCGTCGTCCTAGCCGTCCGCAATCGCCACAAGCCCACCGTTCCCGATCACCTACTCCTCGCCGCAGCTAGTCCCCAATGTACCAAGGCCGCTACTCGTGAAACTAGGCAACACAGCACCTGGACGTGACGCTGAGTTACCAACCCGAACAGCCAACTGTGTTTCGACCATCGCACCACGCCGCAACCTGATCAATGTCCTCGTAATAGAGTCCTTGTGCCCGCTCTCATTGACACTGGAGCCCACATTTCAGTCCTTAGTTCTTCGTTCCGCCAGCGCCTCAAAAACGTTCTTAAACCCGCTAACACCTCTACAGTCCGTGTTGCTGATGGAAACACTGCTACCATCATCGGAATGTGCACTGCACGCGTTAGCATCGCCCACCACTACGTCCCTGTGCTATTCGCCCTCCTTACTGCGTGTCCTCAAAACGTCATTTTAGGCTTAGACATTTTAACAGTCCACTCCGCTCTCATCGACTGTTCCTCTGTACTTCTGCGCCTATCCCTACCCCATTGTGTTCACGACCCTAGTGCTGACCATTCCCAGCCTCGCCTCCGCCCCAGTACATTTACTCGCCTACCTCGCGAGGCGGCAGTATACGTGCCCATGTCACCTCCCCCCTCCCCTACTGACGGCGACTACGTTGTCAACACCATCACCGACGTCACTCTACAGCGCAACATTTTCCTACCTCATAACATTGTACACGTCGAGAACAACCTCACCGACATTCCCATACTCAACTTCAGCATGTCTTCCCAAGTTCTCCCTGAGGGCATTTTCCTTGCCGAGCTGTCACCTTTGTTCAGATTTACTGTTTCTGCAGTGCCGTCCGACTGTCACGCCGAGGTACCTGCACAACCTGTCCCGTCACATAGTCCGGATGACCGCATCTCATCCATGGTTGCCTCTGACCTACATCCCGAATATGGCAGTGCCGTTGCCGGCCTTTTGCGATCATACAACGACATGTTTGATTTCGGTCACGGATCCCTGGGCCAAACGTCCATCGTCACACATCGCATCGATACTGGAGATGCCCGCCCTGTTCGCCGACGGCCTTACAGTGTTGCTCTTTCCGAACGCCAGATCATTTAGGAAGAAGTGGACAAAATGTTGGCCAGCAGTATTATTGAGCCGTCGAACAGCCCCTGGGCGTCTCCGGTAGCACTTGTCAAAAAGAAAGGCAACAGCTGCAGTTTTTGCGTAGATTATCGGCACCTAAACAAAATAACCAAGTAAGACGTGTACCCTCCTTTTTGGATTGATGACACCCTCGACTGCCTGCATGGTGCCAACTACTTCTCCTCCATCGATCCCCGTTCTTAATATTAGCTAATCTCTGTTGACGAAAGAGATAGTGAGAAGACGGCTTTTGTCACCAAGGATGGACTCTACCAATTCAAGGTGATGCCTTTCTGCTTATGTAATGCCCCTGCGACCTTCGAGCGCATGATGAACTCCTTACTACGTGGGTTCAAATAGACCACATGTCTGTGCTACCTCGATGACATCATCGTATTTTTATCAACCCTTGAGGGCCACCTCCATCTTCTTTCGGCTATTCTTGCCGTCTTCCAACGAGCTGGCCTTCAGTTGAACTGCAAGAAGTGTAGCATCGATCGCCAGGAACTCAAGATCCTAAAACATTTGGTCAACACTCATGGCATCCAGCCGGACCCCGACAAAACAAAATTTACGCTGTAAGTGGTTTCCCTATACCGAAATCTAGCAGCGACTTGCGTCGCTTCCTCGGAAGTTGCTCATATTTCCTGCTATTTGTACCAAACTTCGCGAAAATCGCCCCTCCACTCACGCAGCTGCTGAAAAAAGAGGTCTCCTTTCGCTGGGGCCACGAAGAATCGGCCGCCTTCGCCGCTCTTATTGCCCAACTCACCGGTCCACCACTGTTGGCTCACTTCAATCCAGCAGCATCCAAAGAAGTACGCACCGACGCAAGTGGTCATGGAATCGGTGCCGTTCTCGCACAACGTAAGCTCGGTTCCCCTCTCGTCATCGCCTATGCCAGCCGACTCCTCTCTGCAGCCGAACAGAAGTATTCCATCACTGAACGTGAGTACTTAGTCCTAGTCTGGCCATTACGAAGTTCCGCCCTTACTTGTAAGGGCGGACAGTCACAGTAGTCACTGACAACCAAGCATTGTGTTGGCTTTCTACGCTCAAAGACCCTACTGGCCGCCTTGGACGTTGGGCCTTGCGCCTTCAGGAGTACAGTTTTTCAGTAGTTAATAAGTCTGGCCAGCTACATTGAGACGTCGATTGCCTGTCGCTTCATCCAGTCGACCCGCCAAGCCAACCTGAATGTGGCAATGACGCTTGCGTGCTCTGTATTTCAGACTTTTCCAATATTTGCCGTGAGCAATGCCAGTACCCTTAGATTCGCGAAATTATAAATCTCCTCTGCGCCGATCGCCATGACCCTTCCCTTCTTTTGTTTGTGCTCCACGACGACGCCTTATACCGGCACAATATGCGACCTGATGGCCCCGACCTTCTACTAGTAGTCCCTCAGCACCTACGCACCGCCGTCCTTGAAAAGCTTCACGAAGTTCCCACAGCGGTTCATCTAGGCGTCTCTCGCACATACGATAGTGTGCGCTGTCGGTTCTTTTGGCCAGGCCTATACCGCGCAGTCCGCCGCTATGTGGCTGCTTGCGACCGCTGTCAACGCCGGAAAACACCAGCAATTTTACCAGCTGGACTTTTGCAGCCGATCGACATCCCCATAGACCCATTTTCTCGAGTGGGTCTAGATTTTCTAGGTCCTTTTCCGCTGTCCGCATCGGGGAGCATATTGATTGCGGTGGCCACTGATTACACACCACACGCTACGTGGTCACACGAGCAATACCAACCAGTTGTGCAGCTGATGTCACTGCTTTCCTCCTCAACAACGTTATACTCGTTCATGGAGCTCCCCGCCAACTGCTCACCGATCGTTGAAGTTGCTTTCTTGCGCGTATGGTCGACGAGATCCTACGGTTGTGCAACGTTCGCCATTCTTTCACGGCTGCCTACCATCCACAGACGAACGGGTTTACCGAACGCCTTAACCGGACACTGACTGACATGCTGTTTATGGAGGTTTCTGATGACCACCGCGACTTGGACATAAAGCTGTCATTTGTGACATTTGCATACAATTTGTCGCATCACAACACTACCGGCTACTCCCCCTTCAATCTTTTATACGGCCGTGAACCTCTGCTTCCTTTTGACAGCCTGCTCCCTTCTGTCGCCACTGCCAGCTCATATGCTCCTGACGCCGTAGCCCTAGCTGATGCTGCCCGAGTTGTTGCTCGCAACCGACTACCAGCCCCCCCCCCCCCCCCCCCGCACTCCCAGAAACGTCGCTATGATTCCTGTCATCACAACACCTGTGGCTCTCTCGAGCTGCTGTGGACCCCAGCTCGCTGCGTTGGCATATCGCAAAAACGTTTGCCCCGTTATACAGGACCCTACCGTATTTTACGGAAAGTGACTCCCCTACCACAAGAAAATGCGGCCTTGCATCCCACACGCAATACCTGTACACCACGCACCGAGACGGTTCATTTTGCACGACCCAAGCCGCACTACAAGGACGCTGGTTTGGACGCTAGTACACACCGGAACGGTTCTTTTCAGCCGGCGGGGTAGTGTTATATTAGGCGTTGCATACACTGATATGTGCATAAAGTGCACGATAAAGAACCCCAGGTCATCTAAATTTCCAGAGTCCTCCACTACGGCATCTCTCATAGCCTGAGTCGCTTCGGGACGTTGAACCCCACAAACCAGACTTAAACAAGGAAGGAATAAGCTCGTGAGTTTTGGAGAAGAAGACGTTCGAGCAGTGTCGGCTGGTGCCTGCAGAAAACGCCTTTTGTTTGAAAACTCTGTCTTCCTTGTCCGTTCTCTGCAATCCCAAGCGGAACTAACCCGTAACAAGGCGTTTATCCTCAGTTGGGGAAACCGAGAGTCCAACGTTCACCAGCTCCCGCTCCGTCCTTTTGCTTCCAGCTCCTTCTCATCCTCTTTCCTCCCGAAACTCAGCACGTTAAAATCCTCCCCTCACAGACGAAGTCCGCAGGGTGAGTGAGACGGGCTATCTAGGATGAAACGTTTTGAACCGAGCGACATGGACCACTTGTCTCTCGCGAGCATAGCCTGTTTTGAGTGCGGCGTGACATGAGATAGTTGAAGCCACTCAGACGCTTCAACATAAAACAAAACGGCCAGTATAGTGGCACAGGAGCTTGTGGGTAACCCACGCTTGTGCAGCGGCGTCCACAGCCACAATAAATCGCCAGGCGAATAGCCGACACGCGGGCGTCGGTTGTCGTAACGTTCCTTGGAGCGAGCCTGTGTGTTGATGATTCGAAGAAGAGCAAGACGACGAGTTTCTTCAGCTCGACAGAGAGCAGCCGTGATAGAATGGTCGTCGTAGTAGGTGAAAGGTAGGAGCGTATCCAGACAGCTGCGGGAAACACAGGTGCAGAGGAGGTAAAACGGACTGTAGCCAGTAGTCTCATGTTTCGCGGTATCATATGCATACGTGATAAAAGAGAGAATGTCAACCCGGTTCTTATGGTGGCAATCTACACACATTGCCAGCATAGTGGTGAGAGTACGGTTGGTGCGTTCAACGAGGCCGTTCGTTTGAAGATGGTACGGTGTTGAATGGCAGAAGTCACATGCACAGAGACAAAGAAGTTCTTCAATAAAATCAGCAGTAAACGGCCGTCCATGGTCACTGATTAGAACTTGAGGTGGACCATGTGAAAGAACGAGAAACCGCAGAAGATATCTGGACACATCGGAAGCAGTGGTGGCTGACGGTAGTGCAGCTGTCTCAGAGTATAGGGTGAGGTGAGTGTAACAGGCTAAGGTTCGGAAGGGAAGAGGAGGAGAAAGAGGTGGAAGAAAAAGAAAGAAGCAGGAGCTGGCGTACCTTGGAATCTCGATTTCCCTAACTCAGAAGAAACGCCTTGTTACGTAGTCTGCACGTAACAGTTTAATGGAGCGTGCTGTTTTGCCCAAGACGGACCCCTCTGACCTTCGACGCCTCGCTTGATTACCACCTTTGCCCTTGAATATGGCTGAAAAAGGACACATCCAGCCAACGCCACTAACGGTGAGCAAACACTGCCAGCATTATCGCGAGCCCTGGACGTTAATTGAAAATTTGACGTAGACATCAATGAATGGCTGACATATTACGAGCAGGTGAGCCCACTATGGAAATAGCTAATGCATTCTTTTTGGAAGCTACCGCACTGGTCTGGTTTGAAAGCCATGGAGACAAACTGACTCGCTGGGACCGTTTCACGCAGAAAATAAAGTAGTTCTTCGGCGATGGAGCTGCAAAGAAGAAACGCACAGAGCAAACATTGCTCCAGCGAGCCCAAGTACCTGGTGAGACTTGTATCACATACAGTGAGGAAATATTGAAGCTTTGCAAAGTGATGAACCCATGATTGTCATAAGATAAAGTTGGGCATTTGCTGAAAGGCATCGCTGAAGACATATATACATTCGTGGTCAGCAAAGATCATTTTAACTCTACCGCCGACGTGATAAGGCACTGCAGCCCTTTTGAAACCGTTAAGCTTCGTCGTAGCGTCTCTAAATATGGCCGACTGGCCAATGTGAGTTCCCTTGTAAGTGTAGATGTTGGTGCTCCCGACTCAATGGCTGACTTGATACGCCGGATCGTCCGAAAGAACTTCTTCGAAACCAGGACTCTCTTCCAAGATGAAGCCCAATATGAAGGTTACGCACTGCAGCCAGAGCCAGTGGCCCCATCTGCTTCTTCAATTCCAGCTCGCACTGCACCCAACTTCGACAACCGCCGAACGTATAGAACTCTCGCTTCACAGCAGCAGTTGGGATGCTGGAACATCGGCACAGGCAGAGTCGTTCGCCTGTAACGCAGGCCTAACTACGATTCCCGCCCCGATCAAGTTTATGCGCACTTGCCGCTGATTGATGGAGCCCGCCACCCGTATGCTAGAACTGTAGAGTGACCCGACATATCTCGCGCTACTGCCATCAATGGGGCATGCGACCGCAAGACTAGCGCTCCTGGCCCAACGGTTTTCATCGGCCCTACGCTGAAATTAATCGCCCGATATCTTAGGGCGATCGCCCGACACAAGTTGCAACTTGCATCCTAACTAGCATCGCCCGATGCAAGTTAGGATGACTACAACTACAATCCAGCACAGTTGCGCAACACCTCGCCAGCATGTGACCGTAGTATGACGCCGCCACCCCAAAGACAGCGACGCTCACCATCTACGCGTTGCCGTTGTCCACCTCAGGGAAACTAGACGGCGCGCCCTATGGAGGTGAAGTCGCCTGAGTGTCAGACTTGTCAATACCTTTGCCTGTGTTTATGTTGAGGAACAGACTTGAAGTACTCATTGATGGCATTCGCACTATGGCATTGGTGGATACTGGGGCAACCGTGTCAGTTATGAGCTTTGCTTTCAAGAATCGTGTGGGACTTGAGCTGATGTTAAGCGTGAATCAAGCGGTCGTGTTTTGTGGGGTTGATGGTGAATCTAGTGCCAGTTGGGGTGCTGCGCGAACGTTGTCACTGGTGGTCAAGCGTTTCAATCAGAATTCATGGTGCGTGACGTAATTCTTGGCATAAACTTCTTGCAACAGTGTGCTGCAACTTTAGACTGCCCAACTGGACAAATTTCACTAAACACTACGTTGATGTCAGCTTAAGGAAAGGTTCGTCTCCTGATTTGGGAGCATTTTGTGTATTGGAGGGCATAGTTGTAGCTGTGATGTCTGCTGAGTTTATCCCGGTTGTATCTCCTAGAAACTCGTATGACGATTTTGACACCGTAGTTGACCCTACTGCAGTCACTTGCGCAAAGAAGAGGGTCTTGGTTCCCCGTTGCATTGTTTAAATTACCAGAGGCCACACCTCACTGTGGACAGTGAACTATTCAGAAGAGCGAGCCGTGTTACTTTGTGGCATGCAACTCACCAATTTTGAAGAAGGTTTGTCAATTTTTCTAGCTGCACTAAGTGTCCCCGTGCTCGTGAAGAGAAGACACTCCCCAGTGCAGAGTCCCGAGTTCAGGCCATGGTTAACCCGTTTATGTCAATAACAGAGCACCAAATTTCGAGTGATCTACTTCTCAAGCACGTGTTCGTTTTCGATTTCTCCCGGGACCAGCCGCCAGAGATTCCAACTTCTCGTGTTCATCATGCGATTGGGACTGGATGCGCTCGCCCGATAAGACAGAAAGAAGCCTTACCGTGTGTCACCAACCGAAAGTCAGCTAATCGATGAAAAGTTCGCGACATGCTTCAACGCGGCGTAATCCAACAGTCTATAAGTCCTTGGACAGCTCCTGTTATCCTAGTTAAAAAGAAAGACAATACATGGCGATTCAGTGCTGATTATTGTCGACTTAATGTTGTGGCAAAAAAGGAGTGTGTCCCGTTCCACGTAATGACCATGACATTGATTGCTTTCTCGCAGCTTCATACTTCTCGTCGGTTGATTTGAGATCAAGCTACTGGCAGATACCAATGCATCCCAGCGATAAAGAAAATAGTATTTCTGACACCTGAGGGTATTTATGAGTTTAACGTAATACCATTGGGATTATGCAATGCACCTGACCCATTGGAACGTTTTATGGACAACATTCAGCGCAGACTAAAGTGGTAAATTTATTTATGCTATTGGATTATGTTGAGATATTCGGCAAGACATCTCAAGAGCATAACAACCGCCTCGCCATTGTTCTTGATTGCATTGAAAGAGCCGGCCTCGTACTCATCTCGAAGTAATACCATTTCGTCGAACTCCAGACACTTGTTCTTGGCCACTTGGTTGATAAGGATGGTGTTTGGCCGGATCCCCAGAAGACTGACTCTGTAACCAGCTTTACAGCACCGAATCAGTGAAGGAACTTCAGAGCTATTTAGGACTATGCTCTTATTTTCGACGTTTTATCCCCAGGTTCGCTGACATCGCCTATCCTTGTGCATGCATTTTGCAAAGGATACGGCATTCAACTGGACTGCTCACTGTGACTCTGCCTTCCGCCATCTGAAATTTCTTCTGACGTCGGGCCCTGTGCTGAGCCACTTCTGCCCTTCTGCTTTAATCGAAGTTCACACCGACGCTAGTGGTGTCGACATTGGCGCACTGCTCGTACAGCTCCACGGTGACGCACTGCATGTAATAGGATATGCCAGTCGTTCGCTGAGCAAGTCGAAACGCAGTTATAAAATGGCTGGACAAGAGTGCCTTGTAGCTGTTTTTGCTGTGCAATGATTTTACTATCGTCACCGAACACCATTCGCTGTGTTTTCTTGCAAGCCTTCGTGATCCCTGTGGGTGTCTAGCGCGATGGGCCTGGCGCCTACAAGAGTTCACATTCACTGTGATGCACAAGAGCGGCCGTCAACACGCCGACGGTGACTGCCTCTCGCGCTTGCCGCTCCCAACTACTGGTTCTGATGCCGACTGCTTTGAAGACTCAGTTCAGTCCAGTCGTTCGTTCGTGTCCGACTCTTCGTGACCCTATGGACCATATCACGCCACGCTTTCCGGTCTCTCACTATCTTCCTAATATCGCATAACTTCAATTTTAGAGCCTCGAGGATGCCATCTAACCACCGCGTTCGCTGCCTACCCCTTCTCCGGTGACCCTCAACCTTTCCCAACATCAAATCTTTCTCCAGCGACTCCTCTTTTCTCATCAGATGACCAAAGTAGCTGAGCTTTATCATATTCAGATATGTGGCGCAAAAAACACAAACACAGGAGAAGATACACAACACACGCGCACACTACCAACTGTAATTAGAATTTGAAAACACTTCCTCTTCACCACGTCTCCTTCTCTACACTCAGGCACATTTCATCTTCCTCTTCTTCTCATCTTCCTCTGCTTTGCCAAGGGGATAATGGCAATCTCTTCCTCGCAGACCTTAACATCGTCCAAACATGGTATTGCCCAATCTCATCTTCCTCTTCTTCTCTTCTTCCTCTTCTTTATCAGGGGGATAGTGGCACTCTCTTCCTCACAGACCATATACCTCTTCCAAACATGACAGTCACAAATTCTCACTGTCTTGTTACCGCACACCTCTGCTTTGCCCAGTAACTCATACCACGCTGGACAAGCAAATATCACCACATTGTCACATAGTCATACACTAAACACTGGTGTTTATGATCCAGCACTGGGTTGGTGCTGGATCATATCTGAATATGATCCAGCACCAACTAGCCCCTCAAGCCGTTATTTTTAGCTGAGCTTTAACTTTAGAATTTCACCCTCCAATGAGCAGTCGGGGTTTATGGTCGACAATATCAACTGATTTGATCTTCTGGCAGTCCAAGGAACTCTCAAGAGTTTCCGCCAGCACCACAATTCAACCGCGTCAATTCTTCGGCGGTCAGCCTTCTTCACAGTCCAACTCTCACATCCATATATCACAACTGGAAATACCATAGCACTAGTTATACGGATCTTGGTTGGCAGTCTAATCTTTCTGCTCTTTACTAGGCGGACAAGACTAGCCATGGCTCTCTTTCCCAGAAGCAGGCGTCTCCTAATTTCATGGCTGCAGTCTCCTTCCGGGGTAATATTAGAGCCAGTAAACGTCACGGTTCTTCTCCTTTTCTTCCAATCTTCCGCACCTCTGCAAGGGCTCCTCGATTCGGCAGGCGACGTGTAGTTCACACGCAAACACACAATGAGACGTGGGATGACGAACTTGCAGTAACAAAACGAAAATCAACTTTATAAGACACAAACACAAGATACAGAAAACTTATTTACACGAGGTAGAGCGGCGACACACTTTACAAACAAGACTGAGCGAATAACTAACGGCAAAACGAGCGCATAGCTTTTTTTACGACTTCTCACTCAGGGCCTGCCTGCTACACTGTCTTCGTCGATGACTAGCCTTCACAAGAACCAGAACCGTCGATGGCTTGAATTTACTCGAACATGGTCAGCAGGCTCGGCCTTCCCGCGCGAAGCGAGGAGGAGGGCCGGGGACCGTACGGGGGAATGCACGCGTGACTCTGCCCATGACGACTAGGGCGAGGAGGCACAGCGCGGTGGCCGAGATTACGTAATCGGCCGCGTCGACTTCTCGCAGCTTGTAGAAAATTCCATCGCCGTTTTCTGCGGCGCGTGCGCCGAAACATTAAAGAAAGGGCCACCGTGGCCTTACACGGCCCACCATAAGAGGATTGCTGGGCTTTTTTGCCCATCCAAGCCGAATACATACTAAAGGCCGCGGCCCTTTATTCGCTGGCACGCAGTCTACATGTACACTTTCTGTTCATAGTCACTTCGCGGCATGCATGACGTTCAAAGCCAGTCGCAGTTCCTGGCGCACAAAGTTCATGAGCGCAAAGTTCACGAGCACAAAGTTTAAAAGCACTTTTCTCGCGCACAGTCACTGCACAGCATGCAAAACGTTCACGGCAAGTCCCAGAACCTGGAGGTCTGCCCGCATCACATGTGGTCAAGTCCGGCAAGTGTTCTTTGCGCGCTTCGCTTGTCACTGTTGTCACTCCATGCTCGCGGGCGCACAGCACACACTTTCATGCACAGGCGAGCAGGACCGCTCACGCCCGCCGGAGCTACGCTGCTCAGGCACAAGTGGAGAATTTATTTCATCTCGACGCTCGTTAGAGCTAGGGATGGGCGCGGCATCATGCGGCTCGTGCAAGTCTGCAACAATGCAGCATGTTAAACACTCGCCTTCGAATGGCGGACTCGTCGCTTCACTGAGCGTCTCAGGTTCACTAGTGAAAGCGATGGCCAATTCAGCGCCTGTCATGGCACTGACCTTAATATTTACGGCCGCTGATGAGATCGCTCTCCTACATACCGCATCTTCTGCGGTCAGCGTGTTCGTAGCCGGCGCGTCGTGGTTCATCGCGGCGGTCTCGCCTTGCGGTGTTGCTGTCGATAAACCTCCAGCGATGATGCCCTGTTCTTTAGAGCCAGAGGGGTGGGACGTATCCTGTGATTCTCTTGGATTTTCGCTTACGCTACCCCCTGTAAGCTCATTCTCGCGCGGGGTGCTCGCTACATCCTGGAGTGTCTTTGGTTCACAGTTGAAAGCGGTTATTAATTCCGCGCCTATCGTGGTGCTGACTTTGATGCCTGCGACAGCTGCTGATACTTCTGCCCTACGAACAGCATCTGTTGCGGTCAACGCATGATCGCTGATGTCGCCGATAGCATGGCTCGCGACCGCTGTCACTGAATCAACTGTAGCGCCCTGTTCTTGATAAGCGCTCACGCCCGGTGCCGCTGTTTCACTCGCATCAGCAGCATTTAACGCGTCAGGATTAGTTTTGTACACATGCGGTAGCTTTGCGCTCTTCAATTAGCTCGTCTACAGCAGGTTTGAGTTCGGTCTCCTGCTGTCGCGCGTCTTCCCGTGCACCTGGCTGAACGCTGACGCCTTCGGCAATCTGAGCGCACGTGGGCACTTCTATCGCTACGGCTTCCGCAGTTGTTTCGGCGTTGTTTACTTCCTTAGCCAGCGACGCGCCATTCATGCCGACTGAATTGCTCTCCTTGGCTAAGGTCGTCTTCGCCGGATCTATGCTGGCGGTAGTGTCTGACGCTGAAGCTTCAGCGTTACCTGACACACCCTCTGCAAGCTCTGCAAGCGCTGTTCGGGGCCGCTCTTTCGAAGGGTTCTTTTTAGTTTCTGCTGCTTGAATACCTGTTTCGATTTGGCGTCCGAGGGGCATTTGTCTTATTTCTAATAACTGCAGCTCTGCTGGTACCTTTCGCGCTTCAGCTATCGCTTTTTGAGTTTCGAGTTCGTACTTTCTCAATTCTGCCTCCATCTTTGCGATTTCCAACTTAGCTGCTATCTTTCTCATCTCGGCTTCTATCTCCATCTTTATAATTTCTAATTCAATCTCTGCTTTCACCTCGGTCTCTCGGCGCTTCGCTAGGTCCTTACTGTTAGTCTTTGTTACGCAATTCTTCCGTCTCAGTGCAGCTACGGGGACTCTAAAGGACACACTGGTCCATCCGGAAAACACTGACTTTCTGGTATTCATGTTTACTAATCGAGCTAACTACACGTCAACACCGCGCACCTTATACTTCTAATGCCTGAGCCACGTACACCAACGGACGCAAGAAATCCCGCTCACCTGAGCAACGGTTCCGCCTTTCTCGCCGCGTCGCTCCTCGCTGTGGGGCTCTTCCGATCGTCGCTGCCTCTGATCGTCAACCGCTGAGTGTCCCTCGGTCCTTGCACGCGTCGAAGAAGCTCCTACCCCGAACGACCGGGAGATCTCAGCACCGCAGCAACGGTTGCTCCCTCCTGGCCGCGCCGCTCAGCGTTGGTGGGCCCTCCTACTCGCCGCTGCCTCTGACCGACTCCTCTTGGAGTCACTAGGTCCTTGCACGCGGAGAAGCTCATCCACCTTGAACGGCCGGCAGACTTCGGTGAGCGCCGATAACGTTGCGATGGTCCGAGTAACGGGCTGGGCTTGCGGAGTGCTGCAGTTGCCGAATCGTACTGTCGGCTGCGCCAGTAAACGTCACACTTTACTAACAAGACTGAGGCGAAAAACTGGAAACCGAGCGCATCGCTATTTTTACGACTTCTCAGTCGGGGCCTGCCTGCTACGCTGTCTTCGTCGATGACTAGCCTCAGCACAAGAACCAGAACCGTCGATGGCTGCGCGGCGCGCTCTTAAATAGCCACCGCAGAAGCTTTTAGGCGCTGAGGAGGAACGGAAAACAGTTTAGCGCTGCCAAAGCTATGCCTCCTCCCCTCGGCCCTCTGGAGACGCCTCGAATTTACTCGAACATGGTCAGCACGCGCGGCCTTCCCGCGTGAAGCGAGGAGGAGGGCCGGGACCGTGCGGGAGAATGCACGCGTAACTCTGCCCATGACGACGAGGGCGAGGAGGCGCAGCGCGGTGGCCGAGATTACCTAATCGGCCGCGTCGCGTTCTCGCAGCTTGTAGAAAATTCCATCGCCGTTTTCTGCGGCGCGCGCGCCGGAACATTAACGAAGGGACCTACGCGGCCTTACAGAACCCAAGAAGAGAAAAGCTGTCACAGCTTCCACTTCTTGTCTCTTGATGCTCCAGGACTTGATAGGGCAAGACGCCGGCATCTTTGTCTTTTTGATGTTCAGTTTAAGCCCAAACTTCTCACTCTCTTCTTGTACGCGCATCAGAAGTCTCTAGAGTTCTTCTTCACTTTCTGCCATTAAAGTGGTATCATCCGCATATCTAAAGTTGTTGATACGTTTTCCAGCAATCTTCACTCCAGCTGAAGACTCGCCAGACCGGCCTTCCTCATGATGCACTCAGCATATAGGTTAAATACGCCGGGCGACAGTATGCAGCCTTGTCTCACTCCTTTCTCAATCGGAAACCAATCAGTAAGACCATGCCCTGTTCGGATTGTGGCCTCTTGCCCTTCATAGTGGGCATGGAGAGCGGCTACCATGCGGTCGCTAAGTTCCCCATTCTGCTTTCTT
>JAJIZL010021300.1:185711-199911 GCA_023969395.1 Amblyomma maculatum
CAGTGGGCATGGGAGAGCGGCTACCATGCGGTCGCTAAGTTCCCCATACTGCTTTCTTGTGCAGGTTAGTCAATCTGAATCGCTATTTTGCAAGCGTACAAACAATGTATGTTTGCTGCTCTTCCCTTGCCCACAAGTGCTTGCTGCCACGTTGAATGATTGTGTATCTACTGCAATGTTACTCTTACTTTCCGGAGATATAGAACAAAATCCTGGTCCTAACAAGGAAGTGGACAGTCAGCATAGCGAAGTTATGGTCGCGATAGCTGCTTTATCATGCAAGTTTGATACACGACATGAAGAAATGATGAATGCCATAGCTGAACTTAAGGTTAACGAAGAAGCGCTATCTGATACGGTTGTGATATCTGATAGGATGACTGCTGTGGAAACCGCAGTAGAGTGTCTCGAAAACACGCCTTCTATTAGCGATCTTACTACAGCAGTCCAAGAGGCAGTTTCAAATGAGAGCACTGCGCTCGCTTCCAGACTGGACGAGCTGGAGGACCAGTCAAGACGCGACAACTTAATATTTTATGGCATCTCTGACAATTCATCTGAAAAGTGGGTGCAATCGGAAGCTCAGATACATCATTTCCTTTCCAAGTGTCTCGATTTGAATTCCTCGGAAGTCACAATTCATAGGGCTCATAGGTTAGGCAGCTTTGCAAATGGCAAAACACGAGCTGTTGTTGCCAAGTTTGCGTCCTATAAAATGAGAGAATATATACTTTCGCAAAAAGCAAAGTTTAAAGAAGATGGCGTTTCTATCGGCGAATATTTTTTCAAAGCCACCCGTAAATCGCGGAAAGCCCTTAACGATTTTGGCACGGCTAGCGGTCAGTTCTATTCTTTGCGGCACAACAAATTGATCATAGGTAAAAGGTGCTACGTCTATTGCGCAGCTACAGACGAAGTATGCGATATCGGACCAAGTAGGAGCGCGATTACCCCACGAAGAGATGTACAACCACCGGGTTCACCCTCCGCACATTCAAGCTCAGCATAACTATCTCAAGATCGAAAGCAAACTAACTGCATATCAATTCTTTTCACTAATGTTCGAAGTGTCATTAACAAACGCATTTCACTATCGTCCCATATCGATGCATGCTCGGCTGATATAGTTGTGCTCACCGAAACTTGGCTCTCGGCAAAAATCAAGGATAATGAAATACTAGATCGCGAAAAAATATACAACTTTTACAGATACGACCGTGATTTCCGATCAGGCGGAGGTGTACTGATTGCTGTGAACTCTGCTATCAATTCCTTTACTATCTCTATCGATTCCCCATTAGAAATAGTTTGCACTCACGTTACATTTCCAACTGGTGACCTTATCCTTTGCGCATGTTATATGTCCCCATCCTCACCTACTACTTTCTGCACTGACCTTCATGATGCACTTAATAAATTGGTTGTTCGATACTTAAAATCAAATTTCTTATTACTGGGTGACTTCAATTTCCCAAATATAGTGTGGCAAAATGGTATTCCCTCCCTTAAGCAACCATCCTCCGAGTGCTGTAATTTTTTAGACACCTGCGCCGATTTTAATCTAACGCAGCTAATTAATAAGCCCACACGCACCACCAGCACTTCGTCTAATATTTTAGACCTCTTTTTTGCAACAGCTCCCGATTTGGTCTCTCCGCCAACATACGTAGAAGGAGTGAGTGACCACTCACTGCTTCACTTGACAATTAAGAAGAATGTCCGTCCCAAGAAAGTTATTAAGACTATATGTGATTATAATGCCGCCGATACCGCGTCCATCACAGCTGAACTAGAATCATTCACATCCGACTATACTCTAAACTTTTCCGAACGTACCGTTGACTGGTTATTGTGCAAAAACAAACTGCTAGAACTAATAGATCGTTACGTACCTAAAATTAGGATTGTCTCATATCCTACCTCACCATGGTTTCCTAAAACCCTACGCCGCTTATGCAACAAAAAGAAGCGTATTTTTCGTCGCGCCAAAGCATCCAACCTTCCTGAACGCTGGGCAGCATATCATCGAATTCATGCAGAATATCTAATGGCTGTTAAAGATGCAAAAAAGAATTTTTTTGATAACATCCTCCCATCACTTCTGCAATCTAATCCGCGTAAATTCTGGAATGTTGTTGGGGGCAAAGAAGACAAGGTAATCCAACTAGCCCGTTCTGATAATGTCGCGATTCCTCCGAACCAGTGTTGTTCCGTTTTAAATGATGTATTTGCTTCTATTTTCCACAAAAGTGTTCCTAATATTGTACCGTCTGTAACTAATTTTTCTTTTTTACCAATGAACTCTATCAGTATAGACTGGGTTGGCATACAAAAGCTGGTTGGAAATTTGAAAATATCTTCTTCGTCAGGTGAAGATGCAATCAACTCTAAAATGCTGAAAATCACTGACCCATATTCTTCCATTTTGCTTTCGATGCTCTTTTCCCAGTCACTAGGTTCCTCGGTACTTCCAAGCGATTGGAGGGTTGGCAAGGTTGTTCCAGTACCTAAACCAGGTAGCGCTAATTCCGCCGATAACTATCGTCCTATATCACTAACAAGTATACCATGTAAAATTTTGGAGCATATTATATATTCTCATCTGATTGATTTCCTTGAGTCGAATTCCTTCTTTTCAGCACAACAACACGGTTTCAGGAAGACATTTTCATGTGAAACACAACTCATATGTTTTACTAATGACCTATTTGCCCACACTGACTTGAACATTGGCGTAGACTGTGTTTTTTTGGATTTTGCGAAGGCTTTTGATACTGTTTTCCATGATCTCCTAATTCTTAAACTTAGAATGCTTAACATTGACCCTAACGTACTCAACTGGATTAAAAGTTTCTTATCAAATCGTACCCAATATGTCTCTGCTAACGGCTGCTCCTCCTCTCGCACTTCCGTAACATCTGGTGTACCACAAGGATCGGTACTGGGTCCTCTTCTCTTTCTAATATACATTAACGACCTTCCTGAATGCATTTCTCATTCTTCTATTAGGCTTTTCGCAGACGACTGCGTCATCTATCGCAAAATACCTAACCAGACTGATTCCATTTATATTCAGCATGATCTCACAAGCATATCTAACTGGTGTGATAAATGGCTCATGCGACTAAACATTAATAAATGTAAAACAATGCATGTATCGCGTTGCACTAGCATCACTGACAACAAGCGTACTTATGTTCTTCACGACATTCGCCTTGAATCTGTTAACTCTTACAAATACCTAGGTGTTCATATATCACGTAACTTATCATGGCATAGACACGTCGAACATGTCACCAATAACGCCAACAGGACTTTTGGGTACTTAAATCGAAATTTCTCTGCCGATAAAACTAACCCTTTATAAAACATTAGTACGACCAAAGTTAGAATACGCATCTGCAGTTTGGGATCCTAATATAATCACACTGATAAACACACTAGAATCCATTCAAAATCGTGCGGCACGTTTTATCTTATCTAACTTTTCTCGTCACGCTAGCATTACTTCCATGAAAAACACACTTGCCTTACCCGACCTTTTTTTCGCGCCGAGAGTGTTTTCGACTGTGTATTTACCAGAGAAAGTATCATCATAACCCTCTGTTAAAGAATCATCTTTTTGCGAGCCCCTCATACATTTCATCCCGTTCCGATCATGTATTTAAAGTTGGTGTTCCATTTCCGAGAACAAAAATGTGTCATTATTCTTTTATTCCTAAAACTAGCGTTGACTGGAACGACCTTCCTCCCTCCATCGCTGCCATTACTGATGTTGCAAATTTCAAGAAAACTGTATTTTCCGCCATCATATAATTTCATTACTGTATAGCTATGCACTGCATATTTTGTTTTTGTCTGTACCACTCCTTTCTGTAATGCCTTCGGGCCTGGAAAGTATTTGAAATAAATAAATAAATAAATAAATAAATAAATAAATAAATAAATAAATAAATAAATAAATAAATAAATAAATAAATAAATAAATAAATAAATACAGGTTCCTGAGGAGACCGATGAGGTGATTTGGAACTCCCATCTCTGGGAGAGCTTGCCACAATCTACTGTGATCTACGCAGTCAAACGCTTTCGCATAATCAATAAAGCAGAAGTAGATGGGTTTCTGGAACTCTCTTGCTTTTTCCATGATCCAGCGGAGGTTGGCAATCTGGTCTCTAGTTCCTCTGCCCTTGCGAAACCCAGCTTGCACGTCCGGAAGCTCCCGATCCACATACTGCTGCAGCCTACCTTGGAGGATTTTCAACATCACCTTGCTGGCATGCGAGATAAGCGCGATCGTGCGGTAGTTGGAACAATCTTTTGCAAGGGTGGAAGAACGGGCTAGTTGGTAAACATTCTAAAGCTAGGTCAAAATTGTATTAGCACACCCTCAATAGCCCTGACTAAACGCGAGTTGGAACATTTGAACCAGACGCACAGTAGTTTTAATGTTTAGATTCCGGGTACACTCCTCCGCCTTTAGCGGCCTGGCCTTGGTTGTTTTAGGTATTCTGTTTTTAATGCCCTTTTGGTCTTGTAATGCTCTTAATTGTCCTTTTGATTCTTTTATCGCTCTTAATGCCCCTTTTGGCCTTTTTTCGATTTTAGTTTATGTATCTTCGGATCGTGCCATCTTTAACTGTTTTTACCTACATGCCTCCCCGTTTTTCGCTTCTTTATATTTTTTATAGCCCTGCCGTTCTGTCTTGCTTTGACCTATATTGTTATCGTGCGCCTTTTAACTTTGCGTTCGGTGTTTTACGCCACGAGCAAACTCAGCAGTTATCAATTCTTTCACGCCCACTTTTCGTACATATATATTGTGTCACTCTCTAATAAAAACCAGTTGAAGTCAGCGCTGTGTTGTCGTTCTCTTCCTGTGTCTTTGTTTTGAAGTGCGCTAGTTTGATTTCAAGACAATCTTTGGCACTGCCTTTCTTTGGAATGGGGATGTAAACTGACCTCCTCCAATCCTGTGGCCACTGCAGGGTTGTCCAAATCTTCTGACATAATGTATGCAGAATGTTAACAGCGTCATGGTTGAGGTTTTGAAGCAACTCAGCTGGAATGCCATCAATTCCGCTAGCTTTGTTGTTAGCAAGGCTGGCTAAGGCCCATTCAACTTCACTCTTCAGGATGCCCGGCTGAAGATCAGTAATCACAACCGTCTTATGTTGGGTTTGCACATCCTGGTCCTTCTTGTACAGTTCTGTTTATTCCTGCCACCTCTTCTTCCATCTCTGAGGCTTCAGTGAGGTCCCTGCCTCGTTTGCCCTTTATCACGCCCATCTTAGCACAGAAGCTTCCTATGATATCTTTGATTGTCTTATACAGAGCTCTTGTGTTCCTCAATTGGCTGTTGCCCTCGACTGGTTGGCACTGTATGTTCAAGAAGGCATTCTTATCTCTTCTTGCTATTTTCTGAAAATCCGCATTGAGAACCTTGTATCTCTCTCTTTCCCCCATAACTTTTGCCATCCTCCTCTCCTCAGCTATTTGCAAAGCCTCTTTCGATAACCAGCTTGCTTTCTTGCATTTCTTTGCTTTGGAACTACCTTAGTAGCAACTTCAATTATATCACGAACATCAGTCCACATCTCTTCAGGCTCTGTCTTCTAGATCTAATTCTTGAAATCGATTCCTGACTTCTACAGCATATTCTGATGGAATTTGATCCACATCATACCTGAAAGGCCTTCTTGTGTTCTGTTTTTCCTCAATTGAAGCTTAAATTTGGCAACAAGAAGCTGATGCTTGGTGCCACAATCGGTCCCAGGCCTTGTTTTTACTGCTTGTATAGCGCTTCTCCATCTCTGCCGGCAAATAATATAATCAATCTGATTCCTGTATAGACCGTCCGATGAAGTCCATAAGTCCATGTGTACAGGCGCCTCTTGTGCTGTTGAAATTGAGTATTCGCTATGGCCTGGTTGTTTTCCTGACAAAACTCTATTAGCCTCTGCTCAGCTTCATTTGGCTCACCAAGACCGAACGTGCCTGTAATTCCGGTTATTCCTTCACTCCGCACCTTAGCATTCCAGTGTCCTATGAGGAAAAGGACATCTGATGATACAGGGGGGTCTAAAAGGCATTGCAGGTCAGCATAAAATCTCTTAACGTCAGCTTCTTCAGCAGTAGTGGTTGGTGCATAGACTTGGGTAACTATTATGTTGAAAGGGTGACCTTGGATCCGAAGTGAAATCATTCGGTAGATTTTGGGGTTGTACCCTAGCACTGCTTTGCCCACTCTTCCGTTTACTATGAGAGCGACCAGATTCCTTCTCCTAGATTCGTGCCCACAATAAAAAGCATAATGGTCACCGGAATTAAATTCTCCCATTCCGGCCCAGTTTAGCTCGCTGATACCCAAGATATCAGTGCTCATTCTGTCCATTTCTCGCTGGACAACATCCAGTTTACCTTGCGTCATAGATCTTACATTCCATGTCGCTATGTGATATATCTTTCTTGCAACATGGGACTTTCCGGTCGCTTCCCGACACATCCACAACTGAGCGTCCTTTTGGCTTTAGCCCAGCCGCTTCATTCGTCCTGGAGCTACTAGGAATCCCCCTTTGTTCATCCCCAGTAACATGCAGGACGCGCTTTGAAGACTACCTCGCGCTTATATCACCACCGTTTCCCGACCTTCACCGCATCCGGAATGAACAACACAACGACACGAGTTTGGAAGCGCGCTTCGACACCGAATGCCCGTTTTTGTGTTCGCAATGATTCACTTTACAACCGGTATAAGCGTAATTTCACCCCCTGAGGTTCGCATTTTCTTCTCGTCGTTTCCGAAAATCTCCGAATTCCAATTCTTGAAACGATGCACAATTCTTGACACGATGACACTTGGGTTTTGCCCGAACCGGGTTTTGCCCGAACCCTTGGCTGGACACACGAAAGATTTTACTGGCAAAAAATGCGTCAAGCCATTAAACACTATGTAGCCAGTTGTGTGCACTGACTGCGTTTTAAGCTTCGTACATCACGCCCGCCGGGGCCGCTACAACATGTCTCACTAGCGACCGCACGTTTCGAGCAAGTGGGCGTCGACCTCATCGGCCCTTTTCCACGGTGTTCCAACGGTAACCGATTGATCATTGTGTGTGTCGGCCACATTATCCGATACTCTGGACAGCTGCAGTACCGTAAGCCACGGCTTGCTATGTTTCCAAATTTCGTCTTAATGGTAGCGCAAAAAACAATGACCAAGGAGTAAGTAGAACAAACACCACACGAGCGGCAATGTCGAATGCGAAAAGTACTCTTTTAGATATCCGTGTGATTGTTCAAGAAATGAACACATGGCAACATGTCATCTCAAGCTTTCTATTGAAGTGCCTATCTGACCTACATAATAATGACCCATTTTTGGTTCGAAATCCTGACAAACTGGTAGATGTGTTGCTGAAGTTTATTCCTGGTAACAGCACAGTCTTTAAAAAGTATATTACCGACTGGTTTTATTCTTTACCACACTCAGTCCTTATGCGTAGCTTGCACAAGTGTATTTGTGAATGAAATAAGTTACGATTTAGAAATAATGCCGGAATCACGGTGGCGTCTGTTCTTGAATTACTTTTGTTCTACCTCAAGTTAACTCATGGTGTTTGGGAAGGCAAAACATACATACAAAAGTCCGCTGCGTGTATTGGCTCATGCGTGGCACCTGTTCTCGCCGATATCTTTCTCAGTAGCGTGAACAGAAGCCCCGAATGTAGTCTAAATGACAGGTATTCTCGTATATTTTGGTACGCTGACGATTACCAGGTGTTTGTGGACGGTGCACGCCTCACAGACAACATTTTGAACGTTTTAAAGGTCTTCCGAATGTGATGATGTTAGTGGGCCAAGGTTCGTTCAAGAGCTCTGGGTGGGTATCAGATCAGGGTCACGGACACACGCACGCTTTTTCTTGTCTCGACCACTAAAAATCACCAATACACGAATACAGCCTAACCCTAAGGTCTAATGGGGCATATCCCAAATGCTTCCTACTGTTTCCTGGTCAGTTGCTGGCTAGATCCCGGTGCGGGCGAGCCTGATGGTGTTCTGCACTACGGTTGAGGCGATGGCCGGCCAACGGTACATCTTACGTGCAAAACTGTGCAGGAACCAGGCCCTGGACTAGTTACCAGAGACCAGCGGCCGGGATATGACACTGGCCCTTTTCACGCCAGGTGTCAAAGTACCAGGTTGAGCGGCAGGCGCTACCCAAGCGTCGCAGTGCTCGGTAATGCGGCGGATTAGACCGAGGTATTCCAGTACTGTGGGTACTGCAGCGGGTCACGCCTGGATACTGCAGCGGGACAAGTGCGACAATCAGGTGAGATGGTGCAGGCGAGCTGCCTCCGGAACTTGCCCACAGACTGACGGAGCGCTGTGCGGCACCAGACACCAGACCAGATGTCCAGCAGATGCTGGCGAGCCGGCCTTTGACGCCAGGCCCAGAACGATGAAGAGAGCCGCCCAGCGACGCACTTCAGCGTCCGTCCTGTTCCCCTGCCTCCAACGAACTCACGCGTACTGGCTCACTCCACACGCGCGCGCACTTAACGTCTTTCAACTGGCCACCCGAGCACTCGCACTCGCCATCACCGCCATCACAACTTCGCGATCACCATCATCACTTCGAGAATGTGCTAATGGTCTCGTTTTCACTTTTGAGTTGCCAACAAAAGATAAGTTACAGTCTATAGATGTACTGCTATCCTTCTACAGGAGCCATGTTTGTTGGCGCTATCATTCGAGATCAGTCAAACCCCTACTACCTAGTGCCTCAGGCCACTCGAAAGTTGTAAAAAATGGAATTGTTATTTCATGTCTACTTGAGTCTAGTTAAAATCTTGCACACGCGACATGGCTAAAATCTTTCATGAACAGGTAAATTGAATAAAGGCATATGGCTATCGTACAGCGCAGTCAGGTTTGCATGTGATGAACTTATCCGCTGGGTTATACGTTAACTGTAAGCCCCTTTATGAGCAAGCGGAAATATTATCAACCCATAAGGAACGACTTCAGCGCGAAATAATGCAGGCTTTTTGTTTTTCAATACAAGGCAATGCATGCGTAAGCGGACCATCCACTTCTTTAACACAAAAAGAACTGGCATATCTAGACCACACACACAATCTCTCCCGTCGATTCCTTCTTTTTGGTAATTGTTCTTTGCTAATGTGATTATGAAGTTTCCCCGCCCCCCATCTGTATCGTGTCCTACACTTTTCTTGATGACGTCACGTCTGTTTTATTCTGCGTTTAGTTCCATGAGATGTTTATTTTTTCCGTGGTTTTAAGTACAAGTTTTAATTGCGAAAACAAAAGCGCTCGTGTTGTGTCCTTGTATTTCTTGGTTCTCGTTTTTTGCGCTACCTTGAATATGAATAATCCCATGTACCTACCCCTTTGTAACGCCACAAGGACTTGAGCGTAAATAAATCATTGAATACATAAATCTGTTTTGGAGGCTTGAAGTATAAATACTTAGGTGTTGCGCTCATTGTTGCGGCATACATTGAAAGGAAACGTGATTGCGATTTTCTTCTAGAGTTCTGCCTTTCGACAACGATTATGAGATGTTGACCTTGAAATGTCATTTAGAAGTGGTAGCAGCAGTATACCACCTCCCAGTGGCAGAGTTTCTTGCTTTCGAGACTTTTTGAAAAATTCTCAGGCTATGTTAGCGAAACAAATTTCGCTTCATTTGCAGATGTGATTTTATTATAGATATTTTAGAAAACTCCACGTTAAGGCAATATTTTCAGACTACCCTTCAGTCCACAGGCTTCATGACTTGATCAACACTTCAAAATGCGTTACACATACTACTCCATCCTGTATTGATCTATTCATTACGAATATTCAAACTATCGTAAAACACTCTGATACCGTTACCTCAGATGTCAGTGATCACCGTCCTGTGTATCTTCTATACTAATCGGAAGGGCCGCAGCTGTCCGGAGAAGCCAATTTGTGCCTAGTATAAATCAGACAGGGCTCTCGAATCATTCAAGTATCACGTTAGCATTCACAATTAGTCTCACTTATACAGCATAAAAGATGCAGGTATTGCTCACTCAAAATCTGTTTCCGAATTTGAAGCAATCTATGCTTTACACTTTCCTTTCAAGCAGATCAAGCACTGGAAAGAGATTAGAAAGCCTTGGCTGACACCCGTTCATATCAGAAAGATAAAGCAGAATAAGCTCCACCATGCTTTCCTACGTACTTGGTTGCCAGAAACATTGATTACATTTTATAAGCACACAAAACAAACTTAACGCTGAGCTTCGACGCGCAAAGAAAATATATTATCAAGTACTATTTGCTGGAATTGCAAATGAAAACCCCAACGTTGTTTTGAAACAGATAATTGATACCATGGGCCTGGGACGCAAACACGCATCAGTGAAAATGATAAACCATAAAGGTAGTGAGCTGTCGCGGAAAGTACTTGCAAATCATTTTAATAGTCCCTTCACGAATGTTGGCATAACTGTGAACCAGTTACCGAACTCCCAAACGCCAGGAAACTGATGCGCAGACAGCCTTTTCCTTGAACTTGAATTAGAGGCTTACACGACATTCATGAACTTAATAAACACCAAGGCCTTACACTTGGATAACATTTAAATAAAGCCAGTGAAGTATGTCACAGAATTCTAAGCACCTGTTATTGGTCATATTTCTTTCAATTTGGTTTCGGAAACAGGCGTGTGTTCTAGTGAAACGAAAAAAAAAAGAGCAGGGTGAGTGTCATTTTTAAAGGCGGTAACAGAAATGACACAAGTAATTATAGGCCAGTCTCTGTCATTCCTGTTTTTTCAAATAGACTAGGAAAAGTTATTTTCCCTGGGATACCTAAATTTTTTCATGCTAAGAATATTATTTGTGACGAGCAATTTGGATTCCGTAAAGGACGAGCAACTGAAACTGCCTCGCTAATCCTTAAGGAAATCATTTCACAAAGTATTGAAGATAACCTTTTCACTATAGGCTTTGAAAAATTACGTATACATGCGCGAAGAAGACGGGGCACAAAAAAGGCACATATACGGCATGTAGGCTTGTTTATCGATTTCAGCAAAGTCTTTGACTGTCTCAACCATAATATTCTAACTTACAAGGTTTCACTGTGTTGAATCCGCGGAACACCCCTGGCTCCAATAACGTCTTATATAAACCACAGGAAACATTCCTTGTACGTAGATGACCAGCAATCTTCTTTTTTTATGAATGCCAAATGGTGTTCCTCGAGGCAGTGTGTGAGGGCATTTTTATTTTATTTATTTATTCATACTGTTGGCCAGAGACCGTTACAGGGTGATTACAAAAACAACTACAAAATAGCAGTACTGCTATGCTTAAAGCAGGTAATACAACATGAATATTCAAGAAACGGCACAACTACAAAGAAAGAAAAAAGAGAAATTCATCAGGATGTCATCTTTCTACTGCTGAAATTTAAAACATAATCACAATTAGAAATAAATGTACATTCTGAAAATAAGAGTCACTGAAAAAAGATCATTCAGGCTGTATTCAAATTTATTTATAGTATGTGCTGTTAGTATTTTATGGGGCAATGAGTTCCACTCTTCTATTGTTCTCGGAAAAAACGAGTACTTATGTGTATCTATTCGTGCTGACATAGGTTGGATTTGGTCTTGATGACTGCTTCTGACTGTTCGAGACATGCGCTGCTTTATGTACTGTTGTGTGTCAAAGTTGAATGTGTTGTGGCGAATGAGATAAAGAAATTATAACCTAGCTATTTTTCTGCGTTGGGAGAGTGGCGGTAGGTTAAGTTTCTCGAGCATTTTAGTGACTGAGTCGGTTGAACGATATTGCGATAAGATGAACCTCGCTGCTCTTCTGTCATCTTTTTCAATTTTCTCTATGCGGTTCCTCTTGAACGGGTCCCACACGACGCTCGCGTACTCTAATGTCGGGCGGAAAAATGTCATATATGCGGCTAATTTTGTTTTTTTCAGGAGCGAGTTTCAACTTACATTTTAAGTACCAGAGCTTCTTTTCAGCTGCACAGCATATGTTATATATGTGTGTTTTCCAGTTGAGGTCATCGGATATGGTTACACCTAAGTACTTGATTTGATTAACAAGGCTTATGGGCTTATCATCTATCTCATAATCGAGAGAGTAGACATTTTTATTCTTGTTTGTCACTCATGTACATAGTGTTACTTTTGTTTATTTTCGTTTTACACTTGGCGCAGCAGTCAATAATAATTTGCAAGGCGGCCTGTAATGCAGTCTGGTCGTTGTGGCTGGATACTTTCGTGTAAATTAAGCAGTCATCTGCAAAAAGTCGAACTTTGATATTGGAGTCAATCCTTTCAACGATATCATTTATATAACTGAGGAAAAGGACGGGGCCTCTGAGGGACGCCTGAAGTTACGGGTAAAACACCGGATTTTGCACCATTTACCTTCACAAACTGTGTCCTTACTAAGTATGATTGAATCCATATGATAATTTTATTGTTCACGCCGAGATTGAGCAGTTTTTAATGTATTTTTAATGTTTTTATTGTATACATATAATGATATAGGGAACATTGCTCCAACCATAAAATTCGTCATATAGGCAGATGACAGCAAAGCATTATAATTTCAGGTCCTAATGTCGAGGACTTAATTAAGAAATTCAATCACATACTTGAAAAATTATATATCTGGTCGAATGCCAACTTTATCGGAAGACAAAATGCTACGAATACGAAAATTGTCGTATTCAGAGCTAAAAATAAAATAGCACAAGCAAGCCTTGCTTCCAGATGTTAAGACCAAGAGGTTCAAATAGTAAATGAACATAAAGTTCTCGGGGTCATGTTTTATGCTACTTTACCTTGGGATAAACATGTAGAAGAGGTTTGTAAAAAACTCGTCACAGTAACGGTAGCCATATCGCGTTGGCGACATCTTCGAACACAAGCCAAAATTCACATTTACTATGCACTGTCTGCTTAGCATAATATATACTGTAGCCTAGTATAGGCTGCGACTACAAAAATAAACATGGTAAAGATACTTATGCTTCAAAAGAGGATTTTGCCACTTTTGCTAGCTCAGAATACCTGTCTCCCACGCGAAGTGCCTTCATCAGCTACAACATAACTCGAGCTGAATACTTTTATCCATATCATCTCCGCTCTTTCTACTTTTCCTGGTCAGCTTTTCAAAACTTTTTGACGAATCTAGAATCTTTAAAAGGAAGACATGGCACCCTATTCACACACAGTGATGCAGTATGGTTCCTACGAAACAACTACAAACATCAGTCATTGCAGCATAGCCATTTATTTTGAATAAGCATAAATGTGCATCTAGTAATGGCGTTAAAGATTTGCGAATGCATTTTCTGGAAAAATACTGAATGATTTGCTTTTAATACGTGCTTGCTTTTCAAGATTTTTTTTTGAACACGTATGTATCTACTTGTTATTGTTTTTATGCTAATGTATTTACTTCCTTGCTTAGTTGGTATAGTGATGTGCACTTTTTACTTATATACTACCGATATTCCAAACTAAATTTGAACATGTCCATGCTTATATATTAATATTTGGCTATTTGATATGTTGTATAATACCATATGACTGCCTTGTATAGGGGGTTATGGGCTGATGAGCTGACGAGAAAGCTTTTAGTCGTTGGCCCCTTTCCAGGATGTATTGTTTCTCAAAAATAAGGAATTGAATTTAATTGAATTAATATTCTGACGTAGTCCGCACATATTTACGAGATGGGATCAACGAGTATAAGAAAATCATTGTTCATTACCGGTGCTCAATCAGTACTAAAATAATTCTCTTTGAAGTCTGGAGTTTACAGGACTAGTTCGGGACCCTATACTGAGAATAACATTCGTGAACTGGACCAAACAAAGATTCAGCAGCGCCTCTGGACGGTCTCAGGTCAGTGTGGTCTTTTCGTTGGGTCTTTTCTGTCATGCCTTGTAGTGCAGTAGATTACGGCTCGGGTCAGTGGGGTCCTTTAGGTGTCTCCCGTTCATCGTGTTTGTTGTTCCGGGCCGAGTGAACAGCGACGCCGGGTTCAGTCTGGTAGACTGCGGAACAGCCTAAATGTCTTAACGGAGTTCTTTATCTATAATAAACATTAACGAATCTGCGAATCTGCTGCTATCTATCTATCTATCTATTTATAT